>CAUYLG010029292.1:0-12120 GCA_963573385.1 Cacajao melanocephalus
CAAAATCCCATCTCTACTAAAAATACAAAAATTAGCCAGGTGTGGTGGCACACGCCTGTCATTCCAGCTACTCGGGAAGCTGGAGCACAAGAATCACTTGAACCCAGGAGGCAGAGGCTGCAGTGAGCTGAGATCACAGTCGGCCAACACCCCCAGAACTCTCCTATCTTTGTGCCATGGTCTGAATGTTTGCCCCCCTCCAAAATTCAAAGCCTGGAACTTAAGCCCGAGGGTGATGATATTAAGGGGTGTGAGAGGCAGACCCCTGGTGAATGGATTGCTGCTGTATCCAGAGAGACTGAAGGCCCCAGAACCTTTCTGCCCTCCACTCCAGTGCAATGGTGCAGCCATGAGGCGCTGCAAGAAGCAGGGGGCAGCTGACCAGACACAAAACCCATTGTGCCTTGTGGCTGGATTCCACCTCCAGGAAACAGGAAATCAAGGATTCCACCTCTAGGAAACAGGAAATGCAGATTTCCGTTACTGATTAATTACTCAGCCCAGGGCATTTTCTTTTTACAGCAGCACAATTCCTAGTCGCCCTGAGCTGCAAAATTCAAGGGAGTTTATTTACTTGTATTATTTCTACAAAGGACAACTTTTAGTACTAATGGAAACATGTCTGGCTTGCTCTGCAAATATGACAATCCAAAAATGCCAAAAGAAGGTGCTCAAGAATTTCAAGAAAAAATTGTTGGCAGAGGTCATTTCAACAGAGTAATTCCTTTTGATTTAGACGTGTAGATATATTTTATGTATGACTAAGAAAATAGTTCATTAAAATATATTTTCATGGAAGGCTGTTTAAAATCTAGTAGTAATGTGACAATATTTTAAACTGTTCTAAAAATAACTCGAAATACTCTCAGAAGAGAGCACCCTGAACGTGGCTCTACGCTCCCCTGGAAGTTTCGTAAATGCTAAAATGTTCTGTTTCCATTCAAAAGTAGTGATTTAGTGGAAATACCAAATATTCTCGGAAAATAAATTATATACAGAATATACATGGTCTATATACATAAATATAGTTGCACACAAATGTAAAATTATCCACCTTATAATTACATCTTTTACATTTGGGTCATTGCAGCCACACTGTCCTCTCAGCAACACCCACTACTTGTGCAGTAATTCTTCCTTCCACAGGGCTTCCTGCAAAAGCAGACGCAGCCTGTTGCACTCATCTGCCTCTGGGGTCGCCCACTGCCTCTTCAGGTGCTGGATGTCAATGGAGCCAGAGGCCCTGGCCAACACCAGGGCCAGGAAGCTGCCAACAGCCTTCTCAGGCTCACCCACCATAGCCATGGTCACCAGCCTGCAGGGAGAAGTGCAGAAGCAGAGGATCAGTGCTCACACAGGGACATTCAGTTATGTCTGAGGGTCAGTGCTCACACAGGGACATTGTTATGTCAGAGGATCAGTACTCACACAGGGAGATTCAGTTATGTCTGAGAATCAGTGCTCACACAGGAACATTCAGTTATGTCTGAGGATCAGTGCACACATGAGGACATTCAGTTACGTCTGAGGATCAGTGCTCACATGGGGACATTCAGTTGTCTGAGGATCAGTGCTCACACAGGGACATTCAGTTATGTCTGAGGATCAATGCACACATGGGGACATTCAGTGATATCTGAAGATCAGTGCACACATGGCAACATTCAGTTGTATCTGAGGATCAGTGCACACACGGTGTATTCAGTTACATCAGAGGATCAGTGCTCACGCAAGGACACTGTCTGAGGATCAGTTCTCACACAGGGACATTCAGTTACATCAGAGGATCAGTGCTCACATGAGGACATTCAGTTGAATCAGAGAATCAGTGTTCACATGGGGACATTCAGTTATGTCTGAGGATCAGTGCTCACACGAGGACATTCAATTATGTCTGAGGATCAGTGCTCACACAGAAACATTCAGTTATGTCTGAGGATCAGTGCTCACATGGAGACATTCA
This sequence comes from Cacajao melanocephalus, assembly GCA_963573385.1. Taxonomy (NCBI): domain Eukaryota; kingdom Metazoa; phylum Chordata; class Mammalia; order Primates; family Pitheciidae; genus Cacajao; species Cacajao melanocephalus. The sequence continues at coordinate 1,964 of CAUYLG010029292.1, forward strand.
GTTATGTGAAAGGATCAGTGCTCACATGAGGATATTCAGTTATGTCAGTATCAGTGCTCATATGGGGACATTCAGTTATGTTTGAGGATCACTGCACACATAGGGACATTAAGTTATGTCTGAGGATCAGTGCTCACAGGGGGACATTCAGTTGTCTGAGGATCAGTGCACACGTGGGGACATTCAGTTAAGTCTGAGTCTTCCAAAATATCTATCTTCTATGGGAAGAGTGAAATGGGTGAGAAATTCTAAAAACACCAATGGCAATGGCCAAAATGAAAGCTAGACCAGAAATAAACATATGAAAACCTACAGAAAACAATGTGAAAATGCATTTCTGCATGTTAGAGGCCTGCCAGATGGACCTTCACAGAGGTAAGTGATGAGGATCTGCTATAGGAAGACAGGCAGGAGACTCTCTCAGGCTGCCTGCTCTCTCCTCAGGCCAGGAGTCAGCATCACCCCTGGCAGGTCTTCAGGCAGGTCCCTGGAGAAGGTGGGGGCCATCAGCAGCCCAAGCAGGCCTACCCACCAGAACCTCGTCCTCAGTCTCCAGCCTCCCCGGATCTCACCCACAGCTGAGTGTCAGGGTTGACAAATCTCCATCTCCAGCCTGGACTCACCCTGGAGCCCCAGACCCCTACACTCAACTCAACTCCACGGGACCAGCACCTCCATCATCCACCCAGTGCCAGAACACAAGACCTGGGGCCACCGTGCCTCCCCAGTCTCACTCCCAGAGGCCCCTTCCCCACAGTGAGGCCGTCCCCATCTAGCACCAATTACCACAAGCTCCCTGACCAGGCCCCAGCTCTAATCCCCTCCTGAGGCTGACAGAGACTCTCAAAGACATGCCTCCAATGTCACCTGTCCCCCACTCAAATCCCCTCCAGTGGCTGGTAGGAACACATCCAGTCTCTCCTTGTGGCTCTAGGCCTCCAGCTCACACTCCCGGCACCTGCAGCTCCAGGCCTGGCTAGGCGTCCCCTCTCCCTGTGCCTCTTGCAGACTCCCTGCACATCTTGGCTTCACACCTGCTTGTCTTTTCAGATCTGGCTGTGCTGATGGGGTCCAGGTCCCTGCCCTTGTCATATAGGGGTGAAAACCACATCCACCTCAACCACCAGCCATGTTTGGAGGCCATCACACACAGAGCTGGTGCTCCTGTGCTCAGACCCTCGGGTCCCCCCCAACAGCAGCATGGCCTACCTTGGGTGGGTCATCTGCCCCTGCACAGGGCCTGCAGCCCTCAAAGAGACCCCATCTCCTATGTCTCTGCCCAAAGGTCCCCTCAATAGGACCATCCTTCCCTGCCCCACTCAGCCCTGACCCAGACTTGTGACCTCTTCTTCATCTTCTGTCTCCACAGCATGTTTTCCAGCGCATTTCAGGACTCCTTCATTTACTCTGCTTATTGTCTGTCTTGCCCACCAGAGAGAGAGATCTCAGGGTGTGGAGCCCCAGGCACCAAGCACACAGTCAGTGGTCAGTAAAAGTGTTTTTCCTGTAATGCAAGCACAGACATGCTTTCTGGGATGAACTACAGGTGTGTTGTGTGGTTATCTACGATCACAATCTGGATTTTAATGTATTTTCTAATAATCAGAATAATGTAAGTAAACCTAGGACTCTAAATATACAATTCTTTTTTCTTAAATTATACTTTAAGTTTTGGAATACCTGTGCAGAACGTGCAGTTTTGTTACGTAGGTATACACATACCATGGTGGTTTGCTGCACCCATCAACCAGTCATCTATATTAGGTATTTCTCCTAATGCCATCCCTCCCCTAGCCCCACACCCCACCGACAGGCCCTAGTGTGTGATGTTCCCCTCCCTGTGTCCATGTGTTCTCATTGTTCAACTCCCACTTATGAGAACATGCAGTGTTTGGTTTTCTGTTCCTGTGTTAATTTGCTGAGAATGATAGTTTCCAGCTTCATGCATGTCCCTGCAAAGAACATGAATTCATCTTTTTTTAATGACTGCATAGTATTCCATGGTGTATATGTGCCACATTTTCCTTTTCCAGTCTACCACTGATGGGCATTTGGGTTGGTTCCAAGTCTTTGCTATTGTGAATAGTGCTGTAATAAACATACGTGTGCATGTGTCTTTATAACAGAATGATTAATAATCCTTTGGGCATATATCTAGTAATGGGATTGCTGGTTCAAATGGTATTTCTGGTTTTAGATCCTTGACAAATCACCACACAGTCTTCCACAATGGCTGAACTAATCTACACTCCCACCAACAGTGTAAAAGTGTTCCTATTTCTCCACATCCTCTCCAGCATCTGTCATTTCCTGACTTTTTAATGACTGCCATTCTAACTGGCGTGAGACAGTATCTCATTGTGGTTTTGATTTGCATTTCTCTAATGACCAGGGGTGATGAGCTTTTTTCTTATGTTTGTTGGCCACATAAATGTCTTCTTTTTAGAAGTGTGTGTTCATATGCTTCACCTACCTTTTGACAGGGTTGTTTTTTTCTTATAAATTTGTTTAAGTTCCTTGTAGATTCTGGATATTAGCCCTTTGTCAGATGGATAGATTGCAAAACTTTTCTACCACTCTATAGGTAGCTTGTTTACTCTGATGATAGTTTCTTTTGCTGTGTAGAAGCTCTTTAGTTTTTCCTTCTTTTTTTGGAGACAGTGTTTCACTCATGTTGCCCAGGCTGGAATACAATGGTGTAATCTCAGCTCACTGCAACTTCTGCCTCCCAGACTCAAGCGATTCTCCTGTCTCAGCCTCCCAAGTAGCTGGAACCACAGGCATGTGCCACCATGCCCAGCTGATCTTTGGTATTTTTTAGTAGAGTTTTCACCGTGTTAGCCAGGATGGTCTCAATCCTCTGACCTCCTGATCTGCCTGTGTCAGCCTCCCAAAGTGCTGGGATTACAGGCATGAGCCACCACGCCCAGCTGTTCTTTAATTAGATCCCATTTGTCAATTTCAGCTTTTGTTCCCATTGCTTTTGGTGTTTTAATCATGAAGTCTTTGCCCATGCCTATGTCCTGAATGAAACCGCCTCGCTTTTCTAACAGGATTTCTATGGTTTTAGATCTTATACTATAAGTCTTTAATCTATCTTAATTGTTGTATAAGGTGTAAGGAAGGGGTCCAGTTTCAGTTCTCTGCATATGGACAGCCAGTTTTCCCAATACCATTTACTAAATAGCAAATCCTTTCCCCATTGCTTGTTTTTGTCAGGTTTGTCAAAGATCAGATGATTGTAGATGTGTGGTGTTATTTCTGAGGCCTCTGTTCTATTCCATTGGTCTATATATCTGTTTTGGTAACAGTACCATGCTGTTTTGGTTACTGTAGCTCTGTAGTATAGTTTGAAGTCAAGTAGCATGATGCCTCCAGATTTGTTCTTTTGGCTTAGGATTGTCTTGGCTGTACAGGCGTTTTGGTTCCATATGAAATTTCAAGTAGTTTTTTCCAATTCTGTGAAGAAAGTCAACAGTAGCCTGATAGAGATAACATTGAATCTAAAAATTACTTTGGGCAGTCTGGCTATTTTCAGGATATTGATTCTTCCTATCCATGAGCATGGAATGTTTTTCTATTTGTTTGTGTCTTATTTCCTTGAGCAGTGGCTTGTAGTTCTCCTTGAAGAGGTCCGTCAAATGCCTTATAAGTTGTATTCCTAGGTATTTTATTCTCTTTGAAGCAATTGTGAATGGGAGTTCATTCATGATTTGGCTGTTTGTCGTTTATTGGTCTATAAGAATGCTTGTGATTTTGCACATTTATTTTGTATCCTGACACTGCTAAAGTTGCTTATCAGCTTAAGGAGATTTAGGGCTGAGATGATGGGGTTTTATAAATATACAATCATATCATCTACAAACAGAGACAATTTGACTTCCTCTCTTCCTATTTGAATACCCTTTATTTCTTTCTCTTGTCTGATTGCCCTGGCCACAACTTCCAATACTATGTTGAACAGGAGTGGTGAGAGAAGGCATCCTTGTCTTGTGCCAGTTTTCAAAGGGAACGTTTCTGGCTTTTGCCCATTCAGTATGATATTGGCTGTGGGTTTGTCGTAAACAGCTCTTATTATTTTGAGACACATTCCATCAATACCTAGTTTACTGAGAGTTTTTAGCATAAAGGGGTGAATTTTATTGAAGGCCTTTTCTGCATCTGTTCAAATAATCATGTGGTTTTTGTCACTGCTTCTGTTTATGTGATGGATTACATTTATTGATTTGCATATGTTGAACCAGCCTTGCATCCCAGAGATGAAGCCAACTTGATCATGGTGGATAAGCTTTTTGACGTGCTGCTGGATTCAGTTTGCCAGTATTTTATTGAGGATTTTCACATCAATGTTCATCAGGGATATTGGCCTGAAATCATCTTTTTTTTGTTGTCTCTGCCAGGTTTTAGTATCAGAATGATGCTGGCCTCATAAAATGAGTTAGGGAGAAGTCCCTCTGTTTCTATTGCTTGGAATAGTTTCAGAAAGAATGATGCCAGCTCATCTTTGTACCTCTGGTAGAATCTGGCTGTGAATCCATCTGGTCCCAGGTTTTTTTTTTTTTTTTGGTTGGTAGGCTATTAGTTACTGCCTCAATTTCAGAACTTGCCATTGGTCTACTCAGAGATTCTTTTTCCTAGTTTAGTCTTGGGAAGGTGTATTCGCCCAGGAATTTATCTGTTTCTTCTACATTTTCTAGTTTATTTGCATAGAGGTATTTATAGTATTCTCTGATGATAGTCTGTATTTCTATGGAATCAGTAGTGATCTGCTGGCAACAGACCTTAAGCCTGTCATAAACAGGCCTTAAAGAAACTGGCCACAAACCAAATATCTATAGCACTGTAACATACTCATAATGGTGGTGACATACATTGCGGGAGGTTGTTGGTTTACTGGAGTGAGGGAGAGAAATATCTGACCCATCCAGAGCAGAAGACCACTTAAAGGTGTTCCGGGACCACAAACTATAGCATGAGTGACCCACACCCTAACGACATGTTCCAGTTGCAGTAGATATACACATCAGAGACTGTTTTTTGCCACTAGTAAAGAAAGCTTTGTTTCCTGTGAAGAATGCTTTTAGTTAATTTATAAACTGCAGTAATGATGATTATCACTTGCTTGCTGTCAATAAATATGTGGCTCAAACTCTGTTCGAGGCTCTCAGCTGGGAAGGCCAAAGCCCCCTGATGCCCCACCTTTTGCATTTTATCTTTGTGTCTGTTTCTTAATTCCTTCAGTGCCGCCTGGGTTGGGGTCTCCATGACTGAGTTGGTCTTGGCAGTAATCTCCCCTTTATCATTTTTATTGTGTCTATTTGATTCTTCTCTCTTTTCTTCTTTATTAGTCTGGCTAGTGGTCTATGTATTTTGTAAATCTTTTCAGAAAACCAGCTTGTGAATTCACTGATTTTTTGAAAGGCTTTTAGTGTCTCTATTTCCTTCAGTTCTGCTCTGATCTTAGTTATTTCTTGTCTTCTGCTAGCTTTGAATATGTTTGGTTTTGCTTTTCTAGTTCTTTTAATTGTGATGTTAGGGTGTAGATTGCAGATCTTTCCTGCTTTCTCCTGTTGGCATTTAGTGCTATAAATTTCACTCTAAACACTGCTTTAGCTATGTCCCAGAGATTCTGGTACATTGTGTCTTTGTTCTCATTGGTTTTGAAGAACTTATTTGCTTCTGCCTTAATTTCATTATTTACCCAGTAGTCATTCAGAAGCAGGTGGTTCAGTTTCCATGCAGTTGTGCAGTTTTGAGCGAGTTTCTCAATCCTGAGTTCTAATTTGATTGCACTGTGGTCTGAGAGACTGTTATCATTTCTGTTCTTCTGCATTTGCTGAGGAGTGTTTTATTCCCAACTATGTGGTCAATTTTAGAGTAAGTGTGATGTTCTGAGAAGAATGTATATTCTGTTGATTTGGGATGCAGAGTTATGTAGATGTCTGTTAGGTCCACTTGGTCCAGAGCTGAGTTCAAGTCCTGAATATCCTTGGTAATTTTCTGTCCCGTTGATCTAATACTGACAGTGGGGTATTAAAATCTCCTACTATTATTTTGTGGGCATCTAAGTCTCTTTGTAGGTCTCTAAGAACTTGCTTTATGAATCTGGGTGCTCCTGTATAGGGTGCATATATATTTAGAAGAGTTAGCTTTTGTTGGTGCATTGATCTCTATACCAGTATGTAATGCCCTCTTTGCCTTTTTTCATGTTTGTTGGTTTAAAGTCTGGTTTAACAGACTAGGATTGCAACTTCTGCTATTTCTGCTTTCCATTTGCTTAGTAAATATTCTTCCATCCCTTTATTTTGAGCCTATGTGTGTGTCTGCACATGAGATGGGTCTCCTGTATGCAGCACACTGAAGGGTCTTGACTTCTTATCCAATTTGCCAGTCTGTGTCTTTTAATTGGGGCATTTACCCTGTTTACACTTAAGGTTAATACTGTTATGGGTGAATTTGATCCTGTCATTATGATGCTAGCTGGTTCTTTTGCCTGTTAGTTGATGCAGTTTCTTCATAGTGTCAATGGTCTTTACAATTTGGTATGTTTTTGCAGTGGCTGGTACTGGTTTTTCCTTTCCATATTTAGTGCTTCCTTCAAGAACTTTTGTAAGGCAGGCCTGGTGTGACAAAATCTCTCAGCATTTGCTTGTGTGTAAACGATTTTATTTCTCCTTCGCTTATGAAGCTTAGTTTGGCTGTGATGAAAGATCTGATGAGAGTACATGATACTACGACTGACAAGGATATTCAATTTTGTCTTTGGCATGTGACATTTAAAATAATAATTAAAATTATGACTCATAACACTATACTGACAGATGGCATGGATAAGGAGGACATTGATAAATTTCCAGGAGTTTTATATAATTTCTGAAAACATAATATTTTACCCATATAAATATAACCCAGGGAAGGTTAGGTATTTCTTTTTATTTGTATATTTTGTATAGGTTTTCTTATAAAAAATACAATCTACTTTACTTGTAAAAGTTGCCCTACTTTTCTTGCATACTTTGCATGGAGTTGTTTCTAGTTATTCTATTATTTTTAATAATTTTATTTATATATTGATTATAATTTTAATACTTAGTAGTCTTTATCTTCCAGAGTAAACTAGGAAGCAAATTTAAATTGTTGTATGTTAGCATTCTGTAATAGATTAAAGAAATGTATGTGTATACCATCTCCCAACATCTAGAGGGATGTGTTTCCTCATAGTACAGTTTCTCAGTGTGATAGACAAAAACGTTTATTAACAGGCCAAAACATCTTTAGTCTCTCTGTAAAAATAAGAGGCCAAAAGGATATAAACTTGAATTACTTATGTTCAGTAATTAATGTTTTAGTATTGTATCTTATTTATAAATGATCTAGATATTTAATACAAATCTTTTAGCTAGCTTAACTGTAAGGTTAAAAATTACCGAAAATATTTTGGAAACTATTATTAGGCAGATTTACTGTAAAAAATATTATTGAAATAATGTTTTTCATAAGAATGACAACTTTATTAGAATCAAATCTATAAGCTTTAAGATTTTAAGTATCTAATAAGTATAATATTAGCTCATTTTACTAGAACTCAAGCAGAATAGAAATCTATGTTTGTTTGATATTTAATAATAATAGCTGTGAAGATATAATTGTTTTATTACATCAAAAATATTAAATTAATCTTATTTAAGTTTTATTCAAATCGTGTTAACTTGAAAAACATTTGTATCATTTCCTACATTTCTAGGAGTTTGGGGAATATTTATTTATAAATGCTTATTTTTTTTTCCAAGCCAAGTTAGAATAGAGCACTTTTAGAGAATTTTATAAATAAATTTTGCAATGCTATTCAGAGTTATGAAAATATCATATATACATAACATACATTAATAGGCATACAAACACAAATAGTGATCTCATAGCGTTCATCCTGAAATTGTAGCCATGAATCAGGTATAAATATTCTGATGGTTAATTCTAGACATCTGCTTGATTGGATTATTTGATTACAAGTTCTCAGACATCCAAAATAATTAACAAAATGACAATTTCTAGGGCTTCTGTGGGAGAGTATAGAAGGTCTTTTTGAACTTTTTAACACTGTCAACTGAAGAATGATGAGGTTCATAAATTTGGAAAGGAGAGATGTCTTTATTTTTATATTTATTTATTTTTTGAGATAGTGTTTCACTGATGTTGCCCAGTCTGGAGTGCAGTGTCGTGATCTTGACTCTCTGCAACCTCCACCTCCTGGGTTCAAGTGATTCTTCTGCCTCAGCCTCCCAATTAGCTGGGATTACAGATGCCCACCACCATGCCTGGCTAGTTTTTTGTACTTTTAGTAGAGACAGGGTTTTACCATGTTGGCCATGCTGGTCTTGAACCCCTAAACTCAGGTGATTCACTTGCCTTGGCCTCCCAGATTGCTGAGATTACAGGCATGAGCCATCGCACCCAGTGAGAGATTTATTTCTTACAAAGGGTTGCAGCCTGCAGGGTAGTACTTCTGACAGGCTGCAACCTCTAGCCTGACAGGCTGCATAGCCTCTAGCCTTAAGCCAGAAACAGACACTTCAAGGGAGTGGTAATGGAAACAGTAATTTATGATGAGTGGCATGGCCAAATACACATATTTAATAAGCTTTAGGAGGAGTCATGAATATTTATGAAAGGAGAAATGCATGCAAGAACAATTGAGCTTCTTACTCCTTCATGGGTCCCCTGTACAAAAAAATGAGAGTCTTAGCATGATCCCAGGGAGAAGTTTCCAGCCCTCTGACATTAAAAGGTGAAGAAGAGGATATGAAAACTTGCTCTGTGCATCCTCAGTATGCTGGCCAGAACCTCTCTGTCATGGTGGTGTCTTAGAGGCAGCTTCAGGCAGTTGGTTGACATTAGGGTTGGAGTCGTTTGAAAGGGCTGGTTTCTCTTAAATCCTTGGGGAAGAAAGCCTCATCATGGTTAGCAAAAAAGGGGTTATAACGAGGTGTATCTGACATCTGTCATCCCATCCTGGCTAAGCCAAGAACTCAGTTTTGAAAGTTGCTCTGGGGTCCCCTCAGCCAACAGTGGGTCTGTTCAGTCAGTTGGGAGTTTAGGATTTCATTTATATTTATCAATGCTAATGGGAATGAGCAGTTTGTCTTCATGGCAGCTGAATTTGCAAGAAACTCCTTGGATGGGGTTAATGGCAGCTGTATTTTCTGGGACCTCTGCTTTAATTGGATAAAGTAAGTCTGGTAAGATTTCTTCCTTTATCTTTGGTCTCTCAAATGTTTTCATTTAAATAATCTTTATAACAACTCTTGATGTCTGAGTTGGTTCCCACACAGTCATCTATTGTAAGAGTTTCTGATTGCTTTTTTTCCTTTGGCCATTATGAATAAGGCTTCTGTACATAATTGCATGATAACTTTTGTTTGAAAATAACATCAAAGTCATTGTCAAAATACTTAGGAATATGATTTTTGGATTGTAAGGTGAGACTTGTTTAGTTTTGGAAAAAACTGCCCAACTTGTGATGGGGGAGGAAAAGTAATTTTCTCTCTACCTTTTTGGCATTCCTAGATGGTACCCTCTGTAACAAAAGGCAGATTTAAATGAGGAAAATGTAGAAAAGTTTAAAAACATTGTACACCTGATGGATACATGGGAGATACTCAGGGAAAAATGAATAAATCTCCAACAGGTGACTTTCAATTCAAGTGTAAATACGGTCTTCAACTTAAAGAAAGAAGATTTGAATTGCAGTAGTGGGGGGAGGTAACCAGCAAAAGCACAGTAGACAAGCATAAAGTTTGTTATCCAGACTTAAGTCCATGTGTTCTCCATCTAAAAGACTCTTTAGTTATTTAGTTATTCTTGTCTTTCTGGTGCAGAGAGAGAGAGAAAGAGAGATCTTTTAAATGTGGATTTCCTTTATAGATGTAAATTTTCCTTACACAAGGATAACTTCTACTCTGTTTTCAGAACTTCTTTGGTTAGGATTTTTTCGAAATAATCAGCTCAGAATAATTCTTATGCCAAAGAGACTTATTTTGGAGTGGCATATTCTGGTTTCCTACTGTTATATTTGGGATGGCATATTCTGGTCTTATACACTGTCTTCCACCAGCAAAGAAAAGAGGTCTTATCTTTCCTCCAGCAATTTGTCATTTTTT
>CAUYLG010029293.1:0-113093 GCA_963573385.1 Cacajao melanocephalus
AAAAAAAAAAAATCTGGAGACAACAGATGCTGGAGAGGATGTAGAGAAATAGGAACACTTTTACACTGTTGGTGGGAGTATAAATTAGTTCAACCATTGTGGAGGACAGTGTGATGATTCCTCAAGGACCAGAAATAGAAATTCCATTTGACCCAGCCATGCCATTACTGGGTATATATCCAAAGGATTATAAATCGTTCCATTTATAAAGACATATGCACACATACGTTCATTGCGGCACTGTTTACAATAGCAAAGACCTGGAACCAGCCCAAATGCCCATCGATGATAGACTGGACAAGGAAAATGTGGCACATATACACCATGGAATACTATGCAGCCATAAAAAAACAATGAGTTCGTGTCCTTTATAGGGACATGGATGAGGCTGGAAACCATCATTCCCAGCAAACTGACACAAGAACAGAAAAACACCGCATGTTCTCACTCATAGGCAGTTGTTGAACAATGAGAACACATGGACACAGGGAAGGGAGCATCACACATTGGGGTCTGTTGAGGGGGAGCAGGGGAGGGACAACGGGGGGTAGGGAGGTTGGGGAGGGATAACATGGGGAGAAATGCCAGATATTGATGACAAGGGGATGGAGGCAGCAAACCACATTGCCATGTATGTACCTATGCAACAATCCTGCATGTTCTGCACATGTACCCTAGAACCTAAAGTGCAATAAAATATACATATATATTAGAAAATAATAACAAAATATATTTGTTTACAAGTTTGTGTGTAAATATGTTTTCATTTCTTTTGGACATTTTATGTGGCAGTGAAATTGCTGAGTCATAGGGTGATTTTATGTTTAACTTTTCGGGGAACTGCCAAATTGTTTTTCAAAGTGGCTCTGCCATTTTGCCTTCCTACTAGCAATGTGTGAGAGTTCCAATGTCTCCATATCCTCACCAACACTTCTGTCTGGCTTTTTTGTTCTGACCATCCTTGTGAGTGTAAAGTGGGATCACTGTGGTTTTGATGTGCATTTCCCTAGCGACTAAGGATGCTGAGCTTCTTAGCACATGCTTAGTTGACATTTGTGTATCTTCTTTGTAGAAATGTCTATTCAAATTGTTTGCCATTTTAAAATCAGGTTATTTCCTTTTTTTTAACTGAATTGCAAATTCTTTAGATATTTCAGATGCAAGTCCCTTATCAGATATGTGATCTGCAAATATTTTCTCCCATTCTGTGTTGTCTTTTCACTTTCTTAATGGTGTTGAGATGCAAGAGTTTATTTTGATGAAATATAATTTTTCTTTTGGTCGCTTGTGGGTTGTTTTGTTTTGCTTTGTTTTGAAGAGACAGGGTCTTGCTCTGTGGCCCAGGCTGGAGTGCTGGAGTGCAATGGGGCTATCATAACTTGCTGTAACCTCAAACTCCTGGGTTCAGGCAATCCTCCCCACCTCAATCTCCTGCATAGCTAGGACTACAGGCTAATTTTAAAAAAAAGAAATTTTTATAGAGACAGGGTCTTGTTATGTTGCCCAGGCTGGTTTCAAACTCCCAGCCTCAAGTGATCCTCCCACCTTCACCTCCCAAAATGCTGAGATTATAGGCGTGATCCACCATGCCAGACCTGCTTGTGCTTTTGATGTCATATTTAAGAAACCACTGTATATTCCATCGTCACATGTTTACGTTTCCAATAATCTTACAGTTTTAACTCTTATATTTAGACCTTTGATCCATTTTGAATTAACTTTCTATATAGTGTGAGGTAGGGATGATATTGCTTTATTTGCTCATTTTTCCCAGGGCAGGGAATAGCCCCAGTAGATCAAGGTCAGAGCTGTGGGAAGGCCCCAGAGGCATTTGCTGAGGTCTGATTAGGCCAGAAACTAGGCGGGCCTCTAGTCACGCACAGCATTGTGCTTTATGTTAAGGGTCTGGCCCTATCTAAGAGCAATAGGAGAGAAGGGGTCAGGTCTGTATATTGAAGACTCCAGATGCAATGTAAGGAATGGGGTGAGACTACAGACCTGTTAGGAGGTTAATGCACCAATTCAGGGGAGTTAATAGCTAAATAGGGTAGTGCCTAGTTAGGGAAGTGGAAAGATGTGAGAAATATTCCAGGAGGTAGAATGGATGAGACACAAGACTGAATGACATAAAGAATACAACCTTTGGTCAAAAACAAGGTATGAATAAAGCCACTGGTTTTATTGAGCAGCTCAAACTACTTCTGAAGGCAACTGTTCAACAGATGTTCCCAGTAGCTTTTGAGCAATGCACAGCCTCCCATAAAAGCTTTAGAAGTACATCTGTTAATGTGCATATTAGTCTTTGTTAGTCAGGTTCACTAGATGCATCAACCTTACGTATACTTACTTGCAATTAAAAAAACACAGGCTTTTCAGTATTTCAGCCTAGGTTTTTGCTCAAATGAGTCCAAATGTAACTTGTTTATGAGTCCAAATGTTTACTTGTTTTCTGATTCTGATCTATGAAAATGGGTGGTCTCAAGAGACCAGAAAGTTTATTCACAGCCAAAAATGACAGAGTTCTTATTCTCCTGAAATAGGAAACTTTGTATTTCCATAGTCAAAACAACAATTATTGAAATTAAAAAAGTTGAGAATCTTGAAATTCATTTATTTCAGAATAAAATAAGCAGCATGAAAATGTAAAGTGCTACATAAAAGCCCCATATTACATAAATTTTGAAAAGTTCATTGGCTTAAAGTTATAAGTGAAATAGATTATGTATTTTTTTCAACAGATTATTTTTTCAATAAGCATGCTATTTTAATTACTTTGATATCTCATCATATGCTATGTTGGTCAACAAAAAAGTCATGAGTTATCTACATCTGAGGATTAAAGTAAGGAGGAGTCCTCAGTCTTTACTTGCCAGAATATATATCCATAAGTTTTGGCCTTATGCTGGAATTAAGGAGTTAAAGTGGAACTTTAAAAATAATAGTTTTCTGGAGACTTTTCAGTGGGGCTTGGACAAGAAGGGCTCCAAAGACCAATTTTGCTCATTAATCTCACATTGGGGGGTCAGATTGACAATTTAAGGATTTTTAGGGAGCATATGTGAGGTGAAAGGGAAGAAGAAAATGGTGCCACTTTCAGATGGTGCATAAGGTGCTAAAAAATATCTCAACACAAACAAGCAGGTAGCTAGTTGACAGGTGAGGGAAGAGATGCAAGTCAGATAGAGAAGGATCCGCACAATGCAAAAGCTTCTTGGCTTTTTTTTTTTTTTTTTTAACTTAGCAGTGAATGCAGCAGGATTGGCTTAAAGTCTAGGTACACCCCATGGAAACATGCAACAAGATCACATTGATCCAGAGGCTGGCTCAGGTTTGACTGAGGGGAAATGGAAGGAAGACTGTTCCTAGCACACAATATCTCAGCAGAGGTTGAAGTGGTGGGGATTTCTTTCTTCTCATATGACACTACCTGGTTTTCCCAGTTAGGTCAGTGACTTCTTGCTAGGAGACCACTGGGCACTGAACTGACATTTCTAGTAAGGTTCACATCAAGACTTTAGAATGTATTTGATCATGGCAATAAAGTTACAAAATGGTAACCTATGATTTTCCTCACATAGAGATCTTCATAAAGTCCTTGAGCTTTTTAGACTTTATCAATTTCAGCTACAGATATAAAAAACAATCTGTAAACACCTTAAAAATGCTAATTTATTAAAGTTTAAGACAATTCTGTATTATATAAGAGTGAACAATATGTTCTTATTTTAGATGTAGAAATAAAACTGGCTCTCAGATGAAAACAGAAATTGTGTCTGACAGTTTTAATAGAACCAACGTTCCATAAACAGGAGTAAAAATTAAATCTGCCTTTAAAATGATTTTACAAATTATTTCTCTTATCCATAATTTCAGTTGGTTAAAACAACATAAGGACTTTATGAATACCCTCCCCTATCCAAGATATACATATATGAACTAACTTTTGTGGACTGATCTAGAACCTAAACACCACTTCCAACATCGTTTGACTTGTAAAAAAATTAACTTACAAACACCCATTTGGAGCATAACCTATCGGAAAGCTTGGGACTACCTATATTTAAAAATTAAATCTTCATTAACAACACCCTCAAGGGTGCCTTCAGTGCTGCGAACTGAACATGCTGAAGGCAACGTTTTTCTGTGATTATATGGTCTCACCAGGCATTATGATGAGAATATTATCTATTAGAGTCTGTGGAGCTAGCTAGCACTAAGTTATATATTGATTTTTCCACTGAAAATTCTTTCTTGGGCTCTGTCTAGGTGGACAATTCTAAGTAAATGTTTTTCTAACTTCTGTCACTGTTACTTGGGCCCTGAGGTTTTCTATTAAAATAGTACATGAAATATTTCAATCTTATGCATATTCCTGGAATTAAAATTTATAGTGATTATAAAGCTAGGCATATAATACATCTCAAAATACATACATTTCAAAGCAGAGCAAACATTCAAATCTTAAGATCTCCCTATTTAACTTCTGGGAAGAAAATAAAGCGATCTCCTAGCTTGGACCCTTTCTTCCTTAAAACAAAAATCTATGGAAGACTGTTTTACTTCTTTTTAAATTTGTGTGAGTATGGCAGCAGGGGGCAGGGGTGGTGATAACAGCATATCAAAGTGGTTACAAAGTACTCCCTCTTCCAGTAGCATCTAGTGACAAAGATGTGATCTCATTTCCTCATAAACGTTTGACTGAAAGTTTTTTCACTGAAGAATGTTTAGGACACAAAGTCACAGAATGAGCAATCCCAGTAAATCTCCTATGAATGACTTTTTTAAGGAAGCTACTTGAGTTTTGCTTTCCCTTTTCGACTGTTTTATCCCTATACATTCTACATACGTAGAAAGAGAGTACTCAATAAATGGTATTGAGTAACTAGTAATACTCATTGGAACTTAAAACATCATCTTTTATCCAAAAATTTCAAAGGGCAATACAGGAAAGTATTATAAATTTACATAAAAAGAAGGTGAAGCATGAGAAAAAACAACAAGTTATTTCCCTGCAAAGCAGATCAAATAGTGAGAAAAAGAACTTTGACTTCCGGTCCCTTACACTAAGCAGGACATAACTGCTAGACATAGTCTGAATGTCTAGATATATTTATACTAAACTTACCTATAAGGATCAAAAAAGGAATGAAGGGTAAATACAAAATAATCTTTTTGTAAACAATTCTTAGATTATACCCAATGCAGAATGTTTAATGAAGCAGTTGAGTCACAGCTCTTAAAGTCACAAAACAATATTATAACTCAAAGTCAAATATGTATTCATTGGCCAGATATATTCGTCGGAATATAAGAGCGGCCAATGCCAAAGTCAGGATGACAATCAGTACAGCTGATCCACCATGATCAGTGTGGTTGTCTCTTGGCTGGTGGCCCTGGATTACATCTGGTGAAGTAGATGACCTTCTCTGACTCTGCTGCTGGGCCCGGCGCTGTCGAGGGCTCATGGAAGTATTCTTAGCTACAGGCTGGGTAGGTTGTTGAAAGGATGCTGCCGAGGAATTCTGGACTCCATACTAGGAAATTTTAAGAAATTTTGTTTGAAACTGGC
Source organism: Cacajao melanocephalus (assembly GCA_963573385.1). NCBI lineage: Eukaryota > Metazoa > Chordata > Mammalia > Primates > Pitheciidae > Cacajao > Cacajao melanocephalus. The sequence goes on from CAUYLG010029293.1 coordinate 5,570, forward strand.
AAAGATTTGTATATATGCTTGTTATCTATTCAAGAATACACAGAATCTCAGAGTACAACACATGGCTAAGGGCAACACTACCAAGAATGACAGTTACTAATAATGTATCCTTTTGGAGGCATCTAAATTTAGGTTAAAAAAAAAGTCATAACTCAGGACAGCTTTCTGGCCTTTTATTAGTTTTATTGATATATTTAGAAAAACAATCCCTGAAAACATTGACTCTAGATGATATTTTAACACATACACTTACTGAAAATATTTATGTACATATAATGTTTTAACTAGGTTCCTATGTTTCAGATGCCTTTTGTCTCTATTTTTTTTTTTAATCATTATATTTTTAGGGATGGGATCTTGCACATTGCCCAGGCTGGCCTTGGACTCCTGGGATCAAGCGATCCTCCTGCCTTGGCCTCCCAAAGTGCTGGGATTATAGGCATGAGCCACCGTGCCCAGCCTCAGATGCCTTGTGGATGGTATAACACTGACTAAAAATCGAGTACCTTGATAAAATTCTAAAATGTTTCCTATTTCAAACAATCATACAGCCCTTTGGGAGGTTGAGGCAGGAGGACTGCTTGAGCCCAGGTGTTTGAGACCAGCCTGGCCAACAGAGGGAGACACTATCTCTACAAAAATACTTCTTTAAAACTTAGGTGTGGTTGTGCCCATCTGTGGTCCTAGCTACTTGAGAGGCTGAGGCAAAGAGGATCACTTGAGCTCAGGGGGTTGAGGCTGCAGTGAGCTATGATCACACGTCAGCACTCCAGCCTGAGCAACAGAGCGAGACTCTGTCTCTTAAAAAAAATCACATTCTTAGTTAACTCCCCAGTGATATATATACTTTATATATATGTATGTATATAAATTTTTCTATAATAACCTAGAATAACTAGCATGTGTGAGGGACTTTTGCTTTTTAATATAAAATGAAATGGCTTATTCAGAACCTCGATCCCTGGGGAAAGGGGAAAATCTGATAGATTGCAAGAACAAAACTGCCATTAGTTTTTTTCCCACTTCTGCACTTCCCACTGCTTTTTGATGCTAAAATATCTGCAATAAAAATTAGCAGATGGCCTGATGTTACCAGCTGTATTTAGAGTTTTAACAATCTATTGCTCCTCCAAGGCTAACAAAAAAAAATCATAGCTTATCTGGGATTTGATGTATAACATCTCAATGAATTTATATTACACTTAATGTAAAGTAACCACCCTTAGCCAAACTGGTTTCAGTTACTTTCACAGTGGTAAAATTACATAATCATACTCTGAGGTAGTTTATATGTAAATATAATTAAAAGCTTAACTTGCAATTGTAGACAAATTGCTTGCTGGTATTTTAACCAAAAATGGTCTCAATTAACGACCTGTATTTATGAATAAGAATTCTAAGTTTTATGTACATTAAAATCACAACAAGAAATACTACTATAATAACATCACTGTCTGTACACTCTAATTTACTTCTTGATTTATTTAATTATATTCATAGCATTTTTTAAAAGTGTCAGTCCTAAGATTCATTCATTCAATCAACAAACACTGACAATCTACTCTATAGAAGGTGCTAAGCCAGGCACTGGGGATACAGTGCAGAAGTTGAAAGAGACCCCTGACCTTCAAGGAACTTACGTTCTGGGAAGACAGACAGACAATAAATAATTACAAAGTAAATTACAACTGGAATAAGTATAACTGGAATATGTAACAAGGGGGACTTACCATAGATTTAAAATACACAAAAGATTTAAATACATCACAAACATTAGGAGGCTGTCCTAAAAGGTAAAAAAGATTACCACCTTCCTTAAGAAAACTATGAAATAGAAAGTAATTAGAAAGCTTTTTTAGTATTTTAAACTAAAACATACTGACTTTAAAATTAATTCATTATTTTCCTCTGCAATTCATAAATTACACTGGGATTACATTAAAATGATTTAAACTGATCCCCACATGCTTTTTTTTCGATCTCCATCTTTAGTCTTCAACTAACTTTTCTCTGCCCAGTTCACTCTCTGAATAGGAGAGACTTACTCAAGACTATTCAGTCCCACTTTATGCAAGTTATTGCTGGGTAACGGGCAAATATGCATCTGCCTCACTTCTATTTCAGTTTTCCTTCACCCTTTAAAGTTCTCAATAAACTGAAGAAATAACAACAAAAAAGATGTGATTACTTAACCAAACAATCTGTTAGAAAAGACCTCAAAAGACAGTTCACCTTTTATACATAGGAAGGAAAATCATTTTTCCCCATAATCCTAATTCTTTGGCACCAATCCAGTCATATTTTTTTAATCAGTCTCTCTGATCACCTAGGCCAACCAGTTTCTTAGACAATAGGTCAAGGTGCACTAACAACACCCATAGCATTCATTCTTTTATCCAACAATTCTTTATTGGACACTTACTATATATGAGGTAGCACTGTCCAACAGCACTTTGTGATGACAGTAACGTTTATGTCTACACCGTCCCATACGGTACCCATTAGCCATATGTGGCTATGGAACACTTGAAATGTGGCTAGTGTGACTGAGGAACTGAATTTTACATTTTATTTGATTTTGATTAGATTTAAATGTAGATAGCTGCCTGTGGCTGGTGGCTACTGTGTTGGACAGAGCAAGTCTAAGGCAGATTTTTGGCTCTAGGACTTTAAGTCAGTACCTTAATGCAGCTGAACAATCCTGCCAAAAATAGTGTCTATTTAGAAAGTGGCTAACATATGGATATTTTGTTTTATTCAGAGTCTAACACTATATTAAAATTAACTTTTCAGAGAATCATAGAATTCTGGAGGGACGAGACAAAAATTATTTAAACCAGCCCCATTTAACAAAAAAGAAAACTGAGGCCAGAAAACATGAACAACTTGCTCAATATAGTATGATTAATTAGAGGGACTGCTGAGTTAGAATCCAATTGTTAAGAGAACCAACTTTTTCAGATATTTAATCTAAGATCTTCTCCTGTTCCAAACGATGATAATGATAGAGACATACATATATATTAAAAGATAAGAGCCATACCGATGTACTGGCCGTAGCACCCTGGAATGTTGTAGGTATATCATCTTGTAAATCAGTTAGTGAAAAAGAGTGGTTTAAGTCTGACTCAGTGATAGTCTTTCCAGAAGAATTGACTTCTGCCTATAAACAAGATAGACCCAAGAGCAGTGTTACAACAGGAAACATACAGAATAATCTGGAACCTGCTAAATCCCCTCTGTTGGATTTATTTTAATTGCTAGTTTAATATCTATTATCAGGCAGTTAAGCACTGAGCACTCTTGTGTCCAACACTGTACTAGGTATCATAGGAAGAAGCATAAACAACACTTGTTCTCAAGAAGCCATTATTTGATAAGGAATCAAACTAACACCCATGGTTCACGAGCCACAATGCTAAAACCTTCTCAAAACTCAAGGTTTTTTTTTTGGCAATCTTTAGGCAAAGCCAGACATGAGCTGATGTGAAGCTATGAATAGTCTTTATCCCACATTAATGTAAATACGAATCCCACATTAATGTAATATTGAAGGTTTGCTGAGGAAACCCTAATGGATTTGATTATGAGGTACTGCCCCAGATCCCACTACAGGTTAATATACGGTATATGTAAGATCTTTCCTTAAGTTTGAAAAAATCTGACGTACAAAACGCATTTGGTCCTGAGATTTTTCAGAAGCAATTTTAAGTGTAATAGGAATCCTCAAAAGGAAGAAAGTAACCAGCATGTTCTGAGCAACTCCTCTTCCAGGCACTACAATAAAAGAGAAGGGCATTGGACCTGGAAAGATAGTCCATAGAGAAGTGGAGAGGGAGGAAGAGAGAGCATGTTGCTTAATGCAGGCTGACATTTCTTTTTGCGAAGGTGATCAAATTCCAGAAGGATTAAATACTTAATACTTTATTTTTTATTTATTCATACATATTTTTTTGAGACAGAGTCTCACTCTGTCGCCCAGGCTGGAGTGCAGTAGCGCAATCTCAGCTCACCGCAACCTCCCCCTCTCAGTTCAAGCAATTCTCCTGCCTCAGCCTCCCGAGTAGCTGGGATTACAGGTGCGCGCCACCACGTCCAGCTAATTTTTTGTATTTTTAGTAGAGGCGGGGTTTCACCATGTTAGCCAGGATGGTCTCTATCTCCTGACCTCATGATCTGCCCTCCTCAGCCTCCCAAAGTGCTGGGATTACAGGCATGAGCCACTGTGCACGGCTAATACTTTAAATAATTAAATATTTAATACTACTATATAATCCTATGTTCGGGTAAAACATATACAGAAAAAAGGGATATATGGGAGGTATGCCAAAATATTAACAGTAGCTATTTCTTGAGGATGTGATTATGAATGTCATTTTCTTCTTATTGCTTATCTATATTCTCTGTAATAACAGCTAGAATTTATTAAGCACCAGGGACAATTCTGAATGCAACTCATGTATTACATATATTAATTCAATCCTCACAACAATATAATATAGGTACCATTATTATGTATAGACAAGAAAAAGGCGCGAAGTGGTTAATATGTCTGATATCATACCACTAATAAGCAACAGAGCTGGGATTTGAACCCTGGCATTGTATACCAGAGTTCAAGTTTCAACCACTCACTATGCTATAAAGCTTTTGTGAATGTAGTTATGAATTTTGTAATAAAAAACTGTGCCAGTATTAAAACATTTCACGTGCCTTATACATATACATACCTACTATGTAACCACAGAAATTAAAAATAAAAATTAAACAAAATATGAAAAAAGAAAAACATTTGCAAAACTTTATATTGCAATGGAACTGCATTGCTTTCCCTTCTATGCAGAATCTAGCAGTAAACAAAAGGGCTACAAGATTAGAATTTATTTAAGGATTTATAGTACCTTAAAACTGATTTGCCTTGCCAGTTCTTTGGCTTCTTGGTCAGCTTGGCTTGAATCACTTCCAGATTTTAAAGGCAACAGGACATCCTTCATGGCAGAGCCACATCCTTCACAACAGAAATCTTGTGATCTGGTAGAAAACAATTTTTTAAATGAAAATGAATCAAATAGTTAGATGTTTAATTCCCTCTTATTGAGACCCTCAAATGCTGAATCATCAAACTGAAAAGAAAGGAACACTGGAAAATTACATATCACATTTATCCACATGCTATGAATTAGACAATTAATGCAATAATTATAGTCCTGAGATAAGTAAATGTTAGGTTGGCTTTAAAAAAATCCAGGGCTCAGATTCTATTTTTTCCAATAAACTATCTAAAGAAAAGAAGCCAGGTGCGGTGGCTCACGTCTGTAATCTCAGCACTTTGGGAGGCCGAAGCTGATGAATCACGAGGTTAGGAGTTCGAGACCAGCCTGACCAACATGACGAAACCCCATCTCTACTAAAAATACAAAAATAGCTGGGCATAGTGGCAGGCACCTATAATCCCAGCTACTTAGGAGGCTGAGGCAGGAGAATCACTTGAATCTAGGAGGCACAGGTTGCAGTGAGCTGAGATTGCATCACTGTACTCCAGCCTGGTCAACAGAATGATACTCAATCTCAAAAAAAAAAAAAAAAAAAGAAAGAAAGAAAAAAGAAAAATAAGCTTTACATCTTTTTTTTTGCCCCACCCCCCAGCTTTACATCTATACAATGAAAAATTTGTCTATTATACTATCCTTGAGATCACATATAACAAACCTCTTTTAAGCCTGTGAAAAAAGTCCTTTAACAAGATCAACTTACCTGTTAGCAGAAACACATATAAAGTAGTAAAGAAGCCATTTAAACATAGAATTTACAGATATTTCTAGAAAAAAAACCTCACAAATAGCAGTATAACTCGAAAGACTTGGGAAAACTTGCAGAAAATCCAAAGAATTTATTACTGATTATACATATTAAGTAGAGACTCAAGATGTGTCTGTTAACTAGACTATTTCCTAAAATGTATTTGTTTTTACATTTTTCCCTTTGTATTCCAGATATAGCCAAAACTTCCTTGAAGTTTACAATAGTCCTATGAGGATATGAATGTCTGAAAGTAAATACACATATATAGAAGTATATATTGTTACATTGAACTTCTTTGTAAAAAACTGTTTTTCATAGTACTTCTAGTTCTATTCAAAAACTTCAGGTCTTGAAGAACATGCTAGTTAAAATTATGAAGTAATATCATATAAACAAAATATATGTAAAAGTAGCATAATTTAGTGTTTTGCTTTTTTTTTTAGACAGTGTCTCCTTGTTCTGTCGCCCAGGCTGGAGTGCAGTGGTACAATCATGGCGCACTGCAGCCTCAACCTCCCAGACCCCAGTGATCCTCCCACTTCAGCCTCCCAAGTAGCTAGGACCACAGGTGTGTGCCACTACACTCAGCTAATTTTTTTTTTTTTTTTTTTTTTTTTGGTAGAGACGGTGTCTCCCTATGTTACCCAGACTGGTCTGGAACTCCTGGGCTCAAGGGATCCTTCTGCCTCGGCTTCCCAAAGTGCTGGGATTATAAGCATGAGCCACTCTGCCCAGCCTAATTTAGTATTTATTGATGAGTATTTTTTGTTTTACCAAAAGTGGTACTGTTGTCCACACACCTTTGAGATGTGGTTATATACAAATTATTTGCTTCAAAATGTATTCACTTTTAACTGAGTCAGATGAAACTTAAGGAGAGTGTTTATTTTGAATGTATCAGTTTATTCACAACGGTAGCACGCTACCGTGGTTGAATGCAAAATGTTTGTTTGGTTTTTTTTGAGACAGGGTCTCAACTTGTCACCCAGGCTTGAGTGCAGGGGCACAATCATGGCTCACTGCAGCCTCAATATCCCCAGGTCAAGCCATCCTTCCACCTCAGTCTTCCAAGTAGCTGCAACTACAGGCACGTGCCACCATGCCCAGCTAATTTTTGCATTTTTTGTAGAGATGGGGTTTTGCCATGTTACCCAGGCTGGTCTTGAACTCCTGAACTCAAGCAATTCATTTACCTTGGCCTCCCAAAGTGCTGAGATTGTGTGAGCCACCATGCCCAGCCCAAAATCATTTTTTAAAAGGTTTCCATTATAGACTGAGAATCTAGAATATATACAGTGAGAAGCCTAGAAAAACAAGAACACCAGTTCTTTTTTTTTTTTTTACCTTGCCCATGAAATCAAGTGGATAAAAGCATCAAGATAAAAAAAAAAACCAACACAGAAAATCACATGAAAACAAATACTATGTATTCAAAGTACATAGTGTAATCTATGAAGAGTTGTACAAATAAAGTATATCCCCAGAGTTTGGAAATAAGGTTTAAAAAGAAAAGCTGCTTATAAGACCACGAAGTCTACCAAATCTTCCAGATGCTAAAATCTAACTATTTGATTTAGCAAATATCTGAGGAGGGCCTACTCTGGGATGTGCTAGTGTAAAATACGATATAATTTAATTAACATAATATGTCTGAAGGGTGGTAGGCAGCAGACTCCAGAGCAGAAAAATTATCAACATCAAAAATTCTATCTCAGCCCTACTCAAAGAGGGGCTACTCTGAAGGAAAGGTCTGATCTTGGTTATATAGACAAAAATGCACCTGAAAAAAAAACAGAGAAGGCATGACTTCTCTGTTTGTGATTGCCACTGGGCAATCATAACTTGATAAAATCTTTTGCTTTATTCCAGATCATTTATTAAGTACTTGCTATGAGCTAGATGCAAAGACGGATAAAGTGGATTCCCTCCTGGCCCTCAAGGGGTTTGTAATCTTGTGGAAAGCTGAAATTAATTGCTCTGGTTCTTTTCCACCTATAATGCCATATGAGAGGAGACAAATGACTGGTATTGTTTTCCAGGAGAATATATCTCCCACTGTAGTTTAAAAAAAAAAGAAATAGTATCAACTACTTTTTACGACTAGATAGCATTAAATCAATTACTTAGATTCTGGTCACTCCAAGGAAATTAGTACAACTGAATTTCTAAAAGAGCAAAACTGAGATAAGATCCTACAGCCATACTCACTCAGAAAGTAAGTCACACAGTAAGAAGCAGGCCCAACCTCCTAATAGCCATTACCCTGAATACTATTCAGGCCTCAACAAGAATGAAATGCAAAACTTACTTTTTGGCAAGTGCTCTTCTTTCCTCAGGAGTGTAATCTAGGGAACCTATGGCTCCCTCTCCTTTTGTTGGCATAAACCCAATGATGGCTAATAATGCTGTCCTTACTGAAATAAAAAAGTAAACATCAATCTAAATTGCTTTGTAAAAGCAACTGGGTTTATTCTGGAAAGAGAAAAAAGAGAGTATTATACTTCATAACTATGAATTGGCTGGAGTTATAAGAGATTTATATTCACTATAAATTAACACTTACTACTCCATGAAGGCTGCCAAGTTTCAGGATGATGTCCTGAGATGCTCAAACAGATTTTCTTGCCCACTTCAAATCGTCCATTAGCCTGAGGAATAAACAATGCATTTAGAAAATTAAATGCATGTGTTTAATGCTTTATACTTCCGAAGTAAAAATACATTATTTATATATAACTAATAATTTTAGAGATTATCTTTAAAAAATTTTTTTAATGTAACCTCTAATGGCGCATAGAGTTTTTGTCCTTATAGACACTCCAAAAATATTTGTTGGATGCTGAATAATAAAAGCTGTTTTTAGAAGGTGTTTTATATAGCACCTTTTGAAACTGAATTGCTCAACTGAAATCTAAATAATTAACACAGAAAGTTTTACTGGCCAGTGAAGTGGCTCATGCCTGTAATCCCAGCACTCTGAGAGACCAAGGTGGGAGGATCACTTGAGACCAGGAATTCAAGACCAGCCTGAGCAACACAGAGAGACACTGCCTACAAAAAAAGAAAAAAAAAAAGAAAGAAAGAAAACTAGCCAGGAGTGGTGGCATGTGCCTCTAGTTCTACCTACTTGGGAGGCTAAGACAGGAAGATTGCTTGAGCCCAGGAGTTCAAGGCCACAGTGAACTATGACTGCATTGCAGCACTCCAGCCTGGGTGACCGTGTGAGACCCTGTTTCGGGAGGGGAGGGCGGGGGAGGGGAGACTGATGCCAGTAATCTCAGCACTTTGGGAGGCTAAGGCAGGAAGATCACTTGAGGCCAGGAGTTTGAGACCAGCCTAGGCAACAAAGCGAAACCCTCTCTATGAAAAATTAAAATTAAAAAAATTAGCCAAGCGTGGTAGTGCATGACTATGGTCTCAGCTACTTAGGAGCCTAAAGTGGGAGGATCATTTGAGTCTAGGACATCAAGGCTGCAGTGAGCTGTGATCATGCTATTGCACTCCAGCCTGGGTGACAGAGTAAGACCCTATCTCAAGAAAAAAAAAAAAGAATCTAAAAGAGAAGACATGCAAGAGGCTAAGATGAAACCTAAAGACTCAGTATCCCCTAACTGGATGTTAGTGAGGAAAGACATGGGGAGAATGGCTTTGAGAGAGGTGTGATTTTCAGAGGAATGATGAATGAATGAATGAATGAATAATACTTGTGGAATGAAAGTTGGAGAAGACTTTTCAAAAGAAAGGAAGTAAACCAGAAAGAGTGTAATGTTGAAAATCAGGGCTGATTCTCAGCCAGTGTGGTTAGTATGGCCATACCATTGGCTAACTATTGAAATATATCTGTATTTGTTGGCAAAGAGCTGCTGCTAACTACTGCCCTCCACCACCACCGGTCTCCCCATGCACCAGCCCCTCCCACTCCTAAGACCTCTTAGCTCTCCCCATGATCTAGCAACTAAGTAAGTGACTCCTGACACAGAAGAGTGTCTCCAGGACCCTGCTCCAACCCTCCTGCCAGCAGTAACAGTTCTCAATATCCGCTAATACTTATTAAGCAGCTTCTATTTGTCAGGTACTTTATGGTGTGATTATAATTACCAAACACAATATTCCTTTTGACCAATGAGAAAACTGAATTTTAAAGACATTATGTAACCTGCCCATAGTGTAATAGAAAGAGCAATGGTCAGAATCCAGGTCTACTGGCTCTTAAACAAATGCTCTCTCCATTATTCAAAATAGAGGTAAAAGCAGCATTAATTTGGTATTTATTGATGAATACCTGTTGTTTCACCATTTGCTACTCCATGTGGGTCAGATGTTTAACTTAGAACAGGATGAAGACTGAGAAGAAGCAGTGAGATTTCTCAAACTGGTTTCTGAGACTGGTGTAGTAAGCATGTTTCAACAGGGCACTATGTGTGGAAGGTGGCCTGCAGCAGGCTAAACTAGAAGGATGCCTTGGAGGTTACCAAAGAGAAAAACAGGCACAGCTTAAAATGATAACAGATACAGGAAACGGTTTTTGTGTTTGTTTTTGCTTTTTTCAAGGTTACGGGATAATTAAACATAGTTAAAATTAAAAGAAATGAGGAAAGAAAAGCTTAACAATTAAGAGAGGAATTAGATCAATAGTTTTCCTTGGCTAGGTATAACGGTGATTTCCTGTCATCCTAGCTCTTTGGGAGGCTGAGGTGGGATAATTGCCTAAGGCCAGTAGTTCAAGAGCAGTGAGACCATGTCTCTACCAACAAACTTTGTGATTAGCTTGGTACAGTGGCACGTGCCTATAGTCCCAGATACACAGGAGGCTGAGGTGGGAGGACTGCTTGAGTCCAGGAGTTTGAGGCTACAGTGAGCTATGATTGTGCCACTGCATTCCAGCCCGGGCAACAGAGCGAGACCCTGTCTCTAAGAAAAAAAAAAGTTTTCCTTTGCATGAAGAAAAGATATGTAAAGTTGGAGAGAAAGAGAGAAATTCTGAGATAGAAATAGAAATGATGCTAACACTTATCGAGGACTCTGTGTCAGGCTTTAAGAGCTATACAAGAAGATATTGATACTTTTCATCCCACACGAACTCAATGAGGTAGGTATCGTGCATTCTTATTGCCAAGATGAGGAAACTGAGGAAAAGAGGCTGGAGTGCAGTGGCAGGACCTTGGCTCACTGTACCCTCTACCTCCCTCCCAAGTAGCTAAGATTATAGGCACCTACCACCAAGCCTGGCTAATTTTTTTTGTAGTTTTAGTAGAGACAAGGTTTCACCCTCTTGGCCAAGCTGGTCTTGAACTCCTGACCTCATGATCCACCCGCCTCAGCCTCTCAAAGTGCTGGGATTAAAGGCGTAAGCCACCATGCCCAGCCCATTAGCTACTCTTTAGTGAGTACTTATGAAGTGTCACGTGTGTGTGCCCAGCACTTTGCATATATTAATTTATTAAATCCTAACACCCATGATATGACATTTATGCATTCAGTTGTATCATTTTTACTTCTTAAATGCGTCAGCTTCCTAGAAATTATTTTGGAGGATAAAAATTGTAGTCCCAGGGCCTGGACCCCAAAAGCAAAATTATAATAATGTTACATTATTTCTTAATGAAAATGATTTGCTTACTATATTTTGAAGCTACCAGGAAGAGTTAAGACACGAGCATTCTAAAAATCCAGAATTCTTACCGTTAGGAGAATAATGCTTGGTGGTTTCATGGGATACTCTGGTGGCAGTACTATCCGCCCATGATAAACTCCTCCATCAAAATCGGAGTCTGGGGGCCCTCTAACCGTGAAGTGCCATTCAAAAAGGTTATCCTGAACAAAAACAATAATTCACAAGGAATCAATAACATTAAGAAGTTTGATCATTTTATCAATCTAAATATTAGAAATATTACCAAGCAAGAAAAATTAAATGTTTTATATTATTGCTAGGATAGTTTCTAATCCACAAGATGTCTCAAGAATATAAGTGATAAATTAAATTTATAAGTAAAAGCTATTTAACCTAGCTTTCATGGTCCACTGAGCTAAAATCTTCTTCAAATAAACACATTAAAACTTTCTGAGTGTTGTTATATATTCATAAGTAACTTACAAAATTTATTTGGAAATTAATCCTTGAAAGAATAGCAAATTGTGATAATTATCATCATATCTTTAAAAATTATCCCTTATAGTTGCCTAAGAGCTTATTTATAAAATGGTCAGTAGTATTAATATATTTAATGTCATCTTACAGTTACTGCATACTTTTCAGTTTACAAAATACTTGCATATAAGTTACTATATTTTTATTCCCACTGTTGCCATGAAAACCTGCCTGGCCATATTTAAATGCCCTCCTTTTACAGATGAAAAGACTGAGACAGGTAAAGATGTTTGTACAAAAAGCCTTGAGTAGCTACAAAGACCCATCAAGGGGCTTCCAAACTTTATTGTAAAGTATCTGGGGTTCTTTCTACTTGCCTTCCCTCATACTCAAGATCTAACCTCAACTTAGCATCTGAGACCCATTTTATAAACACCACAAATCCGTTTCTACTAAAGTGATTTGCAATGGCGAATGAAATATTCATGAAATATGGTGAATAAAATGTCAAACTACATCACACACATCTGTAATGACTCAAAGCAATAAAAAGCAATTTTACAGAATTTGTTTTAAATATTAAAATACTAAAATCCATATAAAGAATATTGGAGATAGAAACTAACCTCTAAAGGTTGAGCATGGTAATGATCTGTTGGATCTTTCAATTCTGCTGCTTCTTTCATTAAACGTTTAACAGCTAAAATAAAATTCACAAAATAGAGATATTTAAAATATACTTTTTCTGAATGATTAGCACAGACTTACAAGCCTAAGGAAAAATGTGCAAAGGACTAGTGCAAATGAGCATATGGCAAAGGTTTAATTATAAGATGATGGGGATAAATAGAGGGGGAGAGGAAGGAAATAGTTGCCAGGTATTAACACTTTTAAAAGTTATATATTAAATATATAGTGAAGACACTATTTTTATTTAATAAGTACTTATATACACTTCCTATATGGTGGTATTTATTGAAGTGCTTTTACAGACATTAATAACTCATTTAACCCTTAATACAACATTACTAGATAGGTATTATTTCTATCCCCACTTTCCAGATGGGAAAGATTATCTAACTTGCTCAAGGTCACATAGCTAGTAAATGAGAGAGATGGGATTCCAACACAGGCAGTTTGGCTCTACCCGTTAAAATGTCTTTATTAACAAAAAATGTATCCTGTGGATCTCAGGCTCGGTGAACAGGAAACACCTCTATATCCTCTACCTCCTGGGACTTTCCACCCACTATCTTGCATTAAATTAATGGACTGTCCTCTGAAGTCACTGACTCTCCATAGCACTGATTAAATTCCTGCTTGAAATGATCCTTCAGCCTCACTAAACCTCCAGTCCACTCACCCCACAACTTTCTTCACCTCTCCTATACTTATATTCATTTTCCTCTTTATCCACATCCTTGGCTCTTAGGAGTCCCTCTTTCACGCTCCCTTGATAAAATCCAACTGTGCCTGACCCAACCCAACCATCTTATTTGTTGTCTATAGCACCATTGAAAGGAGGAAAAAAAGTCACAGAAGCTGGTGCAGTAATGCCATTGCAAGTCGTTATCAACAACCTCCACTGGGACACAATGCCACCTAATGTCCCTATATTTCTTTTCTTTTCTTTTTTCAATAGAGACGGGGTTTCTCCATTTTGGTCAGGCTGGTCTCGAACTCCTGACCTCAGGTGATCCGCCTGCCTCGGCTTCCCAAAGTGCTGGGATTACAGGCGTGAGCCACCGCGCCCAGCCCCTATATTTCTCTAGTAAGCCCTCCAGCCCACTCTTTCCACCTAGCACTCCAAGATTCCTTCGCATCTAGTCTCATTTCTCCTCTCTTTACGTTAATGGCACCCAGCTTTTTATCTCCCTGATAAATTACTCCTAGGAGGAGCATACTTAGATGCCTATCACAATCTGTCTATCACAATCTACAATCCTATCTGTATCTGCACCTCTACCTGGCCAAAAAAAAGTTAAGTTACTATCCTACTTCATAATTATTAATATTCTTTTCCATCTCTTACTCTGAACTAAGCCCCTATATGCAGAGACTGGTCACTGGATCATCAGCTGTTTATTGAGTTCCTAACTAGGTACTAGATGCTACAGTTTCAACTGTCAACAAAATATGGCTTTGGTAGAGGCTTATCGCTGGGAGGGGCAGTCAATACAAAATAGCATGATAAATGCTATATTAGAAACATGTACATATTGAGACACCCTCTCCCTCCAAGTCTAGAGACTGGGTAATTTGTTCAATTCCTTGAACATACTTTACCTGCCCTCTACTCTAGACCTTTCTACACAGCTTTCCTCAGGGGCCAGGCTGCTTCGGCCCCATCCTCCACCTCATCATCTAGTCTGGCTACCCTAGACCTTTAGGTAACTTCTCAGGAACGTCTCTATGACCCCTTCCCTTGTCCCCTCTCAGTGCTTGGAGATTCCAATCTGGGCAGATCAAAATCTCTGCAGCGTCCTAGGGAGGGGTGGAGACTAGGAATGCTCTCTGAATTACTCTGAGTAGGTTAAGAACCTACTGCCCTAGAGACCAGGTTGAGTCTCTGCTCTATGCCATCATAATACTGTATTTTTCCTTTTATGAAGTTCGTCCCACTTTAATTACTCGTTTAACATCCATCTTCCCTGCTAAGCAATAGTAATGACAGTGTAGCAATGCAGTTTCCTCAGGGCTTAGCACATGGTAAGAGCTCAAATATTAGTTGAATTAAATTTTACTATGTTCTCTCAATTTATCTTTTTCTAAGAATCCGATTAAAGACAAGGTTTTTAAACTTATTTAATAAAACAAAATCCTTTATTGAAATACAAACTTAATGAGAATCCCAACATGTGAAACAAAAACCCCAGAGCCACTTTGACTGAAGAGGCCAACGGAAGGGCCTGCACGCTATCTATTCCCTGCCCTTCCATTTCACTCCTGAATGGACCCATGGAACAAGGATGGAAAACCCTGCTTTCAAGCCACATAAACGTATCATTCCTTTAAGTTAATACTATTAGATAGAAATACAATTATGGAAACTGTTTTGAAGTTCACTAGTTTAGAGATGCCAAAAAGACTGTTTTTCCTTCATTCCTCGTCAACTGGCTGAACTCAATAATGATTTAGCAGAAGTCAGATTTTATGTCATTCTATACCCTTATCACATGTTCTCTGCCTCTTCCCTACTCAGCTCAGTTCAACAGGAGAGAAGACAATAAACACTCAACACTTGTATCTGGATATTGAGAGAGACGTATAAAGGGTCAGGACTGTTATAAGAATGTATCTGTAACAATCCTGTAAAGGAACAATCATTGGTTCAACAATTAAATAGCTGATTTTATTAGTTCATAAGCCACAGGCACATACCATGTAAGAGCTAAGGCCATGTAGCCAAAAGGTGAGATTAGTCTATTGTTTCCATAATCTATTTTTTCCAAAAATAACATATATTATGAATGCTTCAGTGAAAAGGAACAGAGACTCGATTTAGAGCTGCATTAAAATTCTGACTGACATTTTGTGGCTCTAAGTCCTTGAACAAGTCACTTAATCTGATTGTGGCTTGATGTTTACATCTGTCAAATAAGAGTCAATAATTTCTCCACATAATTCTCCTTTCCTTTTCACCCCTCTCTCTTGCCCAAGCCCTGAGTTATTAAGATTGAAAATGGACTGGGATATAAGGCCTTCTCAACGATTCTTCCTAACTCAAAACCATGCGTCAGCAGATGTAGCTGGCCTTATGGCATGGCTCCCTGCCTCCTGAGGAGAAATACCACTGTTAGGAAACCGTCACGGTTCAGGGTGCTGCCTGGCAACTGGGCTACAGAATAGTTGGCCCCTCCTGATACTCCATCTCTTGCTTCTACATGGCTAGAGAGGAAACTTTTTTATTCCAGCTCCTCTCCTATCTCTTGGAAAGGTTGTTCCATGGAATCCTTTCACTGTGGTGAGATAAGATGTGCCAGGAAAGGAAGGGGTGGCACCTGCATCACTGCTTTTGTTCTCCCTTCTTATAGAGGCCACATGGGCACTCTGGAGCATGCTCTAGGTGCTGTGGGCCTAGGCGTTAGCATTCTTCACACACTGGGGCTAGCTCACTAGGCTCACACTGAGGTTGGGATCCAGCTACAAATAAAGGGATCTTCTACAGGCCACTGGCTCCCATACGGATTTCTCTTGAAAAGCAATTATCTTGGTATTATCAATTTCCAAAGCATGAGTGAAATGCAGGAGACAGGTATATTAAGGAAGGCATGCTCCCTCACTGCCTCTTCCTGCTCCCATAATGAAGGTAGGTACTTAAGCAAATGCCTAAAGAGTGACGTTTCTGCCCAGGAGGACTCTGCAAAGGTATCAGTTTAACAAACATTCAAAGAATGTCTGTTGGAGATAAAAGAATGACCATGACCTGCTTCTTGTCTTCCATAAGAGTAGAGAAAGACATGAAAATAGTTAAAATACAAATGGTAATATTGACCAAGTATATATGTACAAGTATATACAGAAACTACTTTAGTCTGCCTAGGGGAGCTAGACAAGGCTGAACCTTAAAGCTTGAAGAACTGTAGGAATTTCAGATGGATTTAAAGGAAAGCATTCCAAGCAGAGGTTCCAAAAGGAACCAAAGCATGTAAGTGAGAAAAGCTTCTCCACCTGGAGAGTCGTTTGGGCAAAATGGATAGGTAAAAATGCAGGCCCAGTGCAGTGGCTCACACCTGTAATCTCACCACCTTGGGAAGCCGAGGTAGAGGGATCACTTGAGCTCAGGAATTTGAGACCAGTCTGGGCAACATGGCGAAACCCCTGTCTCTACAAAAAATACAAAAATAAACCAGGCATGGTGGCGTGCACCTGTGGTCCCCGCTACTGGGGAGGCCGAGGTGGGAGAACCACTTGAGCCCAGGAGGTTGAGGCTGCAGTGAGCTGTGATGGTACTACTGCACTCCAGGCTGGAAGACCCTGTCTGGAAAAAAAAAAAAGGGAAAAAAAGAAAATGCAAAACAGCATAAGAGTGGTGGACGATGAGGCTGGTGAGGAAGGCCAGGGTCAATCATGAGCAGCCCTGTAGGCCGAGCTAAGCAGTTTACTTTGAACTTTATCAACAGCTGTCAGAAAGCCACTGAAAATTTTTCAATTTGATGGGTAATCAGTTTTTGTTTTAACTGATCTGGTGACAATAGTGACTGACTAGATATATGTGTTTCTGTGTGTGTACTGAGTTGTGTGTTTCAGGGCAGGGATGGAGCAAGGAAGCAGACAAATAAAAAATGACTTCCATAGGTACCTGAGTGCTGTCTATCCCTGGGATATGGACTATCAGGGTAAACTGCAAATTTAGGGGAGGAGAAGAAAACTCATGAGTTTCGTTTTTATCCTCGCAGAGATTTTTTTCCTTCTATGGGAAATCAAGATGAAGATGTTGAATCACCATAAGTTCTGTGTATCTATAGCTTAGGAGAAGGGTCTGAGTTGGACATGAAACCTTGAGTGGATTAGTGTGAAGGTGCAGTTGACACCAACGACATGGATAGCCAACTCTTAGACTTCTGACAGAGGCAGTGAGTACTTTTGCAGCAGTCTCTTACACTCCCATCACCTGCTGCACATGTCAATGGCCCGCTTATGAAGAAGCTGCCAAAGGAGGTCTCCCCACTTTGTTCTATAAGACCCTACTTCCTTAGCCAGAGCAGACGCAAACATGGGTCAGGGAGCTTGATCCACAGACAACTACTGACAGGCTAGTCAGAGGCGTATAAGGTGATCCTACACAACAGCTCTAGCCACAATTACAAGTCCATTCCAAAAAAATCGTAAAGGAAAAAGTTTCCCACCTATGAAATGAACAGATTTACTATCCACATGCTAGTACACTGGCCCTTAACCAGTTACCTGTATTGTCTTCATTAATCTTTCCACTCATACGTCAAAGACAATCCCACATCAGATAAAAAGTAAAGGATTATATCCCTCACACTGTGTGGTTGTTTTTGGTTGGTTGGTTGGTGTTTTATGTGCATGCGTGTGTGTGTGTGTGTGTGCACACCCTGCCATACACAGGAGATTGGAATTTTGGGTTGTTTTCCTTCATATAGGCATTAGTCTAAAAATACCATAGGACTGAGAATAAAGCAAAGGAAGGATTTTCATGATGCCTCCCAGCATTTTCAGTTAAGTCTCATATCTCACCTAATTCAACTTCTCCACGAATTCCAAATAATCCACACACTAACAAAAATAGATTTTTAAGAAGCATTGTGGCTGGGCACAGTGGCTCACGCCTGTAATCCCAGAACTTTGGGAGGCCGAGGCAGGTGGATCACGAGGTCAAGAGATCGAGACCATCCAGGCCAACGTGGTGAAACCCCATCTCTACTAAAAATACAAAAATTAGCTGGGCATGGTGGTGCGTGCCTGTAGTCCCAGCTGCTCGGGAGGCTGAGGCAGGAGAATTGCTTGAACCTGGGAGGCGGAGGTTGCAGTGAGCCGAGGTCACGCCACTGCACTCCAGTCTGGAGCCAGTGCGTGCACACGCACGCACGCACGCACATAAAACACTAACCAACACCTGGCGACGAAGCAAGACTGTCTCCAAAAAAAAAAAAAAAAGGGCAGCACTGTTTTTTAAAGCAGCAATACTATCTTTCTCTGAGGAAATAAAACCAAAAAAAAGGAAGCAATTTATGACACAGCTAGAAGCATGTCAACCAAAGCTCAGCCACCTGATGATAATTCACACACTTTGGAAATGTACAAAATTCTGGAGAATTTTAAAAGCTTATCATCATAGTATTAAGTCTGACCTATTGAAATTGAGTGATGTTTTCTGACAACAATCTCTTGGGTTCCACCAGTTCTCCATTCCAAACTGCACTACTACTCACATGTGGATTATCCTTGGGACCTTTCACTAAGCACCTCTGCTGTCCTAAGGAACCCTGTGAGTAGGGAGCCACCAGATGTTTTTACCCAAATAGTACTAGTTAAATCTACCACAATGTAAATAATTCAATTATACATTAAGCTTTTCTTTCTTCCTCTCTTTCTCTTTGGTCTTTTCTCCCCCTACCCCCACTTCAGGGTTCTTTTTTTTTTTTTTTTGAGATGGAGTCTTGCTCTGTCACCCATACTGGGGTGCAATCGCGATCTTGGCTCACTGCAACCTCCCCCTCCCAGATTCAAGCCATCCTCCTGCCTCAGCCTCCCGAGTAGCTGGGACTACAGGAGTGCGCCACCACCATGCCCGATTAATTTTTGTGTTTTTAGTAGAGACAGGGTTTTGCCATGTTGATCAAGCTGGTCTCGAACTCCAGACCTCAAGTAATTTGCCCCCCACCCCCACAAGCCTCCCATATGCTGCCATTACAGGCACGTGCCACCATGCCAGGTATTCACCATATTTTTTAAGGAGTCAGTGGCCCCTAAAATGTTATGACCAAATCTACACACTTGGTCACCTAAGGACATTTCTTAGCCTGGTAGCACTCAGGCTAACCAAGCTCCCTCCAGTCAATATCCTCAGGCTTTTCTGGGATTTTTGCATATTCTGAAATCTTACAAAAAACCCCAAAGATTCACAGTGTCAACTCTTTCCACGAGAATGCTAATTTTGCTAATTCCAACTGAGAAACGGCTTTTTTTGGAAGGAAATTTTAAGCAATATCAAGAGTTGGTGAAATCATCATTAATATCCTAGAGTTTGCAGAGTTAACTGTGGAGTTTCTTCCTCCTGGCAAAATTTACCAAGGTACAGATAGAAAAAATACCATTTAGAGGATCCAATGATTCATTTCAAGCCTGTTTTATTAAGCTAACAAAGCTAGTTACTTATCTTTATTATGTACCGGAAAGTAATTAGAGGCTAGGATTGCTGGGACTGCTTGTGTAAATGAAGCAGGATCATTAAATGCAGGAAAGGAACCTCTGACTGAATACAGGTATATTTCATATTAGCCTGTATGGCAAAAATCAAGGTTAGTTCTCATGTACAGGGTTCAACTAGGTATTTTTTGTTTGTTTTGTTTTGTTTTAGTTCTATAGTTAACTGGTTTAGTTACAGAACATTTCCTTTATGTCTGCAATTCTATTCGCCCCAGGTGCCGCAAATAAGATATTTAAACGACCAACTCCTCAAATGTGAGTAACGCAGCCTAACAGAAGCCCAGTGGCAGCGACCGGGAGGGGATAGCGACGGTGTTCCCGATGCAGGTACAGCGAGGGGTTGTTGACTGTCGCCCACCGACACCACCTTTACACCTGTTCTTAGGGATGAGTTTCTGACCCAGCTCTACGGGAGGGGGCGAAGATGAGAAAGGGGAGAGGCCGGGTGCTGAGGCGCGGTAGCCGGCCCGGGGATTAGCAGCAGGCGTTCACGGGGCCACCCCGCCCTGCGGCCTGCACTTCCCGGGCAAGCGGCGGTCTCGCGTAGAGCGCGACACCAGGAGCGGAGCCATGAGTGGCGCCAGGCGCTAGGGGACCGCGGCGACCGCGCCGGGGTCCAGGTCACTCCGCCCTCTTCGCCCAGGGGCCCCAGCCTCGCTCACCAGGACTCTTCAGGTTGTAGCGGGTCTCCATGGCGGGTCGCTGGCCTGGCTCTGGCCTCCCGGGCCGCTGCCACCTCCTCTCCACGCGGCCGCTGCCCGGGTCTCAGTACGGCTCGGGCGGACGGGGCCTGGGCCAGGAGCCTCCGCAGACGCCGCCCAGTCCAGCCCGGACTGCAGGCGGGCTGACGAGGCTGAGTGCGGGCGAGGCGCGGGCTTCGCGATGGCGCCGCCTCCTCCGCTGCACCCCCGCCTCCCTGAGTCCCGGGCAGGCTCCGGCGCCGGCCGGGGCGTCGCTGAACCGGGCGCCCTGGCTGCAGGTCAGCCTCCTCGGGTAGCCGCAGGCCCAGCCCCGCCGCGGCCGCCCGGCTTGCGTCACCTGCCCTCGTCTGGGTTTTGTGAAGTTGCCTGACGTGGCAGCAGCTTCGTGGCGGTCGGTCACTCCCCGGTCGCCGCCGGCCCCGTAAAGCCGGCTTGGGGATCTGCAGGAGCGAGCGGTGTCTTTGTCCCGTCGCCCCCGCCCCCGGAAGCCGACCTTCCCCCAGGCCCTCCGGGGTCCCCAGGCGCTAGCAGCCCCGGCCCTACCCGCTGCAGAAGAGGTCCGGGACCCCGGGGCCCTCGAGAGCTCGGAGGGGGCGCCGGGCTCCGGTTGCAAAGCTGTTCGCGCGCGGTCCCGCGGGGTCTGGGAAGGGCTTTGTTTTTAGATCCAGTCGCTGTGGCGGGGCGGCGGTGTAGGGGGAGGCGAGAGGCAGGGGTTAAGTGAGGAGGGGAGGAGAAAGCCAGTGGCAAGGGAATGGAGTAGGATTTTTACCCCCCTTTGAGACGGAGTTTCGCTCTGTAGCCCAGGCTAGAGTGCAGTGGCGAGATCTTGGCTCATTGCAGCCTCTACCTCCCAGGCTCAAGTGATTCTCCCACCTCAGCCTCCAGAGCGGCTGGGACCACAGGTGTGCGCCACCATGCCCAGTTAATTTTTTGTATTTTTGGTAGAGACGGGTTTTCACCATGTTGGCCACGCTAGTCTCGAACTCCTGACCTCAGGTATTCTGCCCTTCTCGGCCTCCCAAAGTGCTGGGATTATAGGCGTGAGCCACTGCGCTAATCAGAGTTGTATATTAATAATAATTTTTTTTCGGGTAGTGTGTTAGGTGCAAGACACTGTTTTAGGCATTGCAGGAGTTTGTTTGCTTTTGATTTGTTTAGATTTAAAAGCTGTCAAAAAAATTACATTGAATAGAGAGAAAGCATACAAATACGAAAGATTAAACTTCAAAGAACACACTTCTTGCTTCAATGTCCAATGTGTGGGATTGAGAGAGGACTATGAGTTCAAAAGACTTGAGAAGGAGTAGGGACCTTGGGACAGGAAAGGAGGGAGGGACTGGGAAGGTGGGGAGAATAGAGAGGGTTAATCAGGTTGGGCAAGTGTTATTCTGTTATTTAAAGATACAAAACTCTTAAATTTGATTTGTTTTCTGTGGTTAAAGTTAATAATCTAAATCCGTGAGTTTCTTGGTGAACTTGGGAGGAAAAAAGTGAAGGATATCTAAAATTAGATGGTATCTTTTAAACCATTCCCCATGTTGTTTTTTGTATAATCTGATTGGCTGAGATATGCAAACAAAACCAAACTCCAATGCTGCTTCATTCATTCATTGTGTTGAATCTTCAAATTAGCTAACACTTGACATCCTCGCCTGCCACAGCTCCATAAAAGCCCTTAATTTGTGCAATAGGCCCTACCACAGCAAGGCCTGCGAAGCAGGTGCTGTATATAATGCGTTCCTATTTGATAGGGGAGTACTAGAAGCCTTTTGCTATTCAGCCTCCAGGTCCGTCAATCTGTGGATGCAGTTGTCCTCTGGGGCTCTCCTTTAGCCACTGCCACCTCCTCTGCTCTCTGGGGGCTCTTCTCCCACAGGACTGGCTCAGTAGGAATTACATCTCTCCTTCCTTGGTTAAAAACAACAACAATTTATTGTGGACGTGCACCCGTAACAATTTAATTATGGCCACATATCAAAGCTTAATTACAATCATATTCCAAGATCAAAGCCAATTCCAAAATTTCTCTCAGCAGAGACATTTACAGAGAAAAGAGAAGTTAGAGATACGAAAAGAAAGGCTGGCTGGGTGCAGTGGCTCACGCCTGTAATCCCACCACTTTGGGAGGCCAAGGCAGGTGGATCACCTGAGGTCAGGAGTGGGAGACCAGCATGGCCAACATGGCAAAACCCTGTCTCTACTAAAAATACAAAAATTAGCTGGGTGTGGTGGTGCACACCTGTAATCCCAGCTACTCGGAAGACTGAAGCAGGAGAATCACTTGAACCCAGGAGACAGAGGTTGCAGTCAGCCAAGATCAGCCTGGGAAACAGAGCGAGACTCCATCTCAAAAAAATAAATAAATAAATAAAGTCCAAGGTGAGCGGATCACTTGGGCTCAGGAATTCGAGATCAGCCTGGGCAACATGGTGAGACCCATCTCTACTAAAAATATACACATACTCAAAAATTAGCCAGGCATGGTGGTACGTACCTGTGGTCCCAGCTACTCTGGAGGCTGAGGAGGGAAGATCAGTTTAGTGATGGGGGATGGGGGATGAGGGAGGAGGAGGAGGAGGAGGTTGCAGTGAGCCATGATGGTGCCACTGCACTCCAACCTGGGTGACAGAGCGAGACCCTGTCTCAAAAAGAGACATACAAAGAGAAGAATAATTCTATTTAAAGTTTGCTAAATTCTTGACTAACAGCTGGATGGGAAGAGGAGGTCATTTCCCTGGAAATTTTATTATCCAAAAACTGCTTTTTTTTTTTTTTAATCTAGAACACTTATTTCTTCCTAGAAAAAGTTACAATTAGGTAAAAGTTTCAATCCCAGATCAAATTTGGGGTAATTTTTTCTTTACATTTGATGATCCTAAGGAAAAGTCCTTTTTTTCATGTTAATATTTTTTTAAATCCTTAAAGCATACTCCTTAGCTAACAAAAATGACAAAAGATGAGGTTTAAAATGTTTCAGAATCTTAGAAAACATCTTAGAACCACAATCCTTGACCTGTGTAATTAATTCATCTTTTCCTTAAATAGGAACCAGAAGCCCTTTGAAGTGCAGGTCCTTTCCCCACCGCCATTTGCAGCCTTGTGCAAGGTCTGGACTAGAGTTTTTTAGCATCTACTGTGTATCAGGCACTTGACATAACATCAACTAATTTATTCCTCATAACAGCCCTGGAAGTGACACCGATTCTTTATACCCATTTTATAGATGAAGATAATTGAGGTCTCAGAGAAATCAAGTGTCTACTTCTCGGTTTTTTCAACTACAAATTATTATCTTTCTGGCATATGATTTTTTATGTTAATGAGAGGAAAGTTTTCTAGATTTTCATCTATTTCTTGATTTGGTTTGAATACTTTGAAATATATTTTATAAAGTTTCTTAAAGCAACTTATTCAAGAAAAGCTTCAATGGCTTATCTAGAAAATGAAAGAACCCCGATTCAAGTCCAGGTCTTCTGACTGAAACCTGGGTTATTTTGCTACACTAAGAAGGAATCAGGCTGTTTTGCGTCATTTGATTTTTCCACTATTTGAAAAAAGAATATGCTTCTTAGAACCTTAGAGCCATTCTTGGTTCACACACTTTACTTATTCTTTAGCACTGGAAACTTTTTTTTTAATTATTTTCTTCTTGATCACAAAATTAATATGATGGTTCAATAGATGGAATGGGAACAAAATCCAAATCCCATAATCTTCCTGCTTAGAAAAGGCCATGATTAAGATTTTGGTGTATTTACCTTGAGCTTGTATTTATAAGGCATACGTATTTTAAGAACTAATATCCCATTATACCATATATACTTTTATATACTTAAAACACCTGCCATTAGCTAACTGGATTACTTGTTTTGCCAGTTGCAGTGCTATTATCACTTAAACTGATAGTGTGAATTGGCTTATTTTACGTCAGTGTCTTCCTAGAGTAAAATTTAAAAAAAGAAAAATACCTCAGAAAGCCATATATAGACTTTATTGCATTGCTTCTCAGCCTTTTGGCTAAGATCAAGTGTAGACTTTACTATAAACATTTTGTTAATTACCTTGAATACTTTATAATCCTTTTTTTTTCTCTGGAAAAGAAAAAAAAAACACCTGCTATAGTTTTTTCTCTTGTTTTATCCCCAGGATGTCCCCTTGAGATTGGTTAATAAAAAACATGGAACATTTTCCCATGGGGATGTAGGTGGTATTAATTTAATGGAGATGTTAGTTACATTATTATCAGGGACACAAGTTTAAACTCTAGTTACCTGAACAAAAATGTCAAGCAGGAAGAAGTTCTCTGTTTTTGCATGCCCCACCTTACTGCATTGCAGGTCTAATCCTTATGATTTTGTTTACGATCGGCAGCTGGCTGAAAGATCTAGGAAAGAAAATGCCTCTGTTTTTTTTTCTTCTCGGTTCTGCTATATTCAACATATGTCTTGCTTGCTCATTTTAACACTTTTCTAATATATTTCAGGAGAAAATATTATGGAGGGATATCAAGCAAATATATTTGAAATACAGTAGAGTGCTTAAATACTAGTGTAGTAGGTTCCTTCACCAGATGACTTTTAGTGTACCATTTCTCATTTTAAAAGCAAAGAGGCATTTTCTAAATAAAATAGTAAATAGTTGTTTGCAACATTATTAAAGTAATTTTTACCGTAGCTTTCTTAATATGTCGTTTTTTGTTTTTTGTTTTTTGTTTTTTGTTTTTTTGAGACCCAGTTTGCTACCAGAGCTTTGAATTATCTCTCTCAAAATTACAACTTTTGGTGTTAGGGATGAGGAAATGCCAACCTGCTTGGTATTGTGCTTTTGCTTTATTTGCATAGACTGCATCTGGCTTTTCTCAAAGTGTAAAGGTGCTTTAAAAACTAGTAACAAAATTACAATGCTTATTCTTACTCCTTAGTTCTGATGAACTGATGAGTTTGAGTTATTTCATTTTCTAAGTTCAGCTCTAAAGGAAACACCTGCAACTAAAATAAAACTGTGGTTTCTGGGAGAGAAAATGTGCACTTGGCGGTGTGCCGGCAGACAGCTGCCAACTGTCTCGGCAGGGTGTTCTCCTTCCCTCCTCTGAGTCCTCTCCTAAGAGCTTTCAAAGCACTGTCCTTCTGCCTATATCTTTCTTCTTGTGTTGCATATCCTGTCACCCTAATTTGTCATTCCCTGGACCCCCTTTAGCCACTTGCTGATTGATGAAACTTGGTCACCAACAAACTAACCTGAACAGCTTCAGAAGTCTGCTCTTCCTTGGGAGTAGTTTCAGTTTCTGTTCATTGGGAAAGTGCAAAAAAAAAAAAAAAGCCCAGAAATTTCTGAGTTCAATACTTTTAAACAAATTTGTATTTTATTCACTATTATAGCGTCTACAGACTTCCAAAAAGTAATGTCATAGGTAGGAGAAACATTCTTTAGTCTCCAGACAATGCTCAGCATATACGTGATTTATGAAATTCTTGCAGTAATTCTGCAGCCACGGGGCATTTTGGCAATATTATTAATGTCTTCAGAACAATCAGTACTATGCTGCTTCCGATTAAAACCCAAGTTACAATTATAGGCAAACTTTGAATGATAACCACATCGTCTCAACGTCTCAAAAGTAGTCCTGCACTTTTTTCAGCACTAAACAACCAGAAGTTATAGGTTTGCCACAATCTGCCTTCTAGCGTCTTGTGAGAAAATACTGGGGCCAGTTTAACTTCTCTGGGGAATTCAAGTTGGGTTTAGATCAGATGCTGGCTGGGCACAATGACTCACACCTGTAATCCCAACACTTTGGGAGGTGAAGGTGGGAAGATCACTTGAGGCCAGAAATTCAAGACCAGCCTGGCTAACATGGTGAGATCCTGTCTCTATATACACACAAAAGTTGCGGGGCAGGGGGGTGATACAGGTGCTATTAGATAGTAATATATACTATGTATGCGGAATAGAAAGCAAAATTTTTCCAAAAATATCCTTTCTCAGAAAAGAGAGTCACCTTGTGTTTTTTTGTCCTTTTTGAACAAAATACTCTTGAGGAAGATAATATGTCTTGAAAGGGCCACATGCAATGGCAGTTTTCTGTCTTATAAAGGTAACCTTGCAAAATCAGGGGGGAAAAGGCAAAGATATATTTATTAATTATTCCTGAGGGTATGACCTTGGAGAACAAGTATTGGAGATCATTAGGCTTTTAAATAATCATTGAACAGAGAAATGCAGGAACTAGTTATTTGTGGTGATTATGAGTGTGTAGGGGAAAAAAAAACTCTGATGTTTAACAAGTGGTTCTTGAAATGTAGTAAAATCTCCCCTGACAGCATCTACTCAATTTAAGGAATGCTCTACCTTAAATAACTAGGAGGAAACTGTGAGAGGACTCAGGATGTTGTGTCAGTGATGATAAAGACCCAGTTGTAAACAATGCATGTGAAGTATTTGAATAAAATTGTTTGAGGAAAAAGCAATTTTTCTAAATTAGTACCATTTGCACAATTTGTGATGTTAGATGGAAATGAGTATTTGAATACTGAATAAATGGCTTAAATAGACAAAATTAATTTACATTCATAAAAGTTTACGTTTCAATTATAGGTTAAATAATGTAGACTTTTAAAGCTGCATAATCAAGTTGGAAAAAACACTAACACTTGAGATACTGTTATGTATGTAGGTATGGAGGAGGCAAAAAGCTCCCCTAGGTGATTGCAACCCTAATCCCCCACCATCTCCCCTCCCTATCCCTTTAAACTACTATAGAGAAAACAGTGTCTCCCAAATGATGAGAATTGTCTAGGGTCCTTATTTAAAAATACAGATTTCTGTATTTCTCCCTAGAGATTCTGATTCAAGAAGAATGGGATGGGGCTGGGAATCTGCATCCTTAAGCACTCTAGATGATTTTTTAAATTGGGTAACTTTGGAAAATATGGGCCTAAAGCATTAAATGAAACAGTACTATGTTTGTTGGTGGCATGGTTTCTTGTAGCTTATAAGCCTAAGTGAATTCCTTCCTCTCCCACTGAGATGGAAAGATATACAGGACTGGTCTCCCACAGCCAACCCGAGGGTGACTCTTGTCCCAGGGAAGAGAAGCAAAGCCTAATTACCAAGGCCACCTTATAAGCAGGCTGGGAGAAGGCCAGAATTGGTTCCAGGCTATCTAGGTAAGGAAAGTTGAGTACTACAGGGCTTAGCTTTCTGCAAAGCCAGAGGAGAGAAAACTGCATAGCAGCCTGAAGGACTTGGGCAGTAATGAAAGGAGGAGGCAAACAAAAGCAGCTTATAGGAATGGAATTCTCCACGTGGTGGTGAGGGTTAGCATGGCACTGAGGTTTAAATTGCTTTATCATAGTTGACCTTTCATGAGAGGGGGCTTGGTTTCATAACTCAATTTTGGAAGATTAGAATAATGCTACTGGCCCCAGAAGCTTATTGGTAAAGATTGCGGAAGCAAGATGGTTAAGGTCTCAGGCAGCTGCACACCAGTTAATGCCCCCACCCTCCTGAGTGTAGTCAAACTGGGTCAGCTCCCTTTCAAAACAGCACAAAAGGGCAAACTTGTGGATTCTTGATAATGGGTAAGACCAATGTCATCTGAATTAACAAAGGACCCCTTAGGAGTCAAACATGAGCTCATGAATCGCTAAACTCCATGTGACACTATCATATTATAGTCAAGGATAGTCCATAGTAAAGACGATCCCCTCAGGCCTACAACCCCATCAGCCTTTTACCCCTAATACAACCCAGCATATAAAAATGCCCACAGATGGCAGTGAAAAGAAAAACCACTCTAGTACACACTAGAAAGCCATGATCAAATGAAAGAAAAATTCAAGAACTTACTCAGAATTTCCCATTTGTTAAGATCGTAAATTAACGGAGAAGGAAAATATTTTAGGTCAGAAAGAAAATCCTTAGATATCTCTGATCTGGCCAATGGGTTCATTCTAACTCTGCTTTACAAACCACAGGTTGTGACTCATTAGTGGATTGTGAGATCTTTTTAAAAATGGAAATGAAAGAGAAAATACCAGAATGCATTGCATGTAGAGAGGCTATAACTTGGTTTTTGTTAGTAATGTTTGTATGAGTATGCGATAGTTTGCAATGTGAACTGTATTTATTGTGGTTCACAATAACAAGAAGTTTTAAAAGGATTTCATAAAGGTCAACTCCTACAGTTCTGTCCCAGGGCAGTTTTACATAGCGTTCAAACATGGCTTCAGGCATGAGTTCACATGGATGTTCTACTTTTTAAAGATAGTTTTTCAAGATTGACTATGAGAACCAGGCTTCATCTCAGCTTTAACTGCTAGATCATTTATTGAAACCATAAATGTAATATTCTACAAAGAAAAGACTATTGTAAATATATGTTGCACTGTTCTTGACCTTGTTTTGCATTTTTTTTAAATCATGGAATTAAGCTGTTCCTTGGAATAATATGATGCTTCAAATGTATCTTCAAAATCATGAAAGAGACCACTAGAGCTTATATTTTCACTTTCTTAGGACTATTGCAAAATACTGATGATACAACTGAAATAAGACCACTGCCTGAACCTAACTGTAATTTATGATAAAAGTAGGTCTTTTGAGGACCTCTAGGGCAAGTTTGACACATTTTAAAATCAGCCTTTCAAAATTCTAAATGATCTGAAAGAGTTCTGCATTTACCCTATATTCTACCATCAGATTTTCTCACATATTCTATTGTTCCTGATGACATGTTAAGAGAATATAAATATTCTTAGGCAACACTCATATTAATAGTTCCCTGGTACAGATTGAAAAGGATAGAAAAGTAAAATAAACTTTCTTGAGACGGAGTCTCACACCATCACCCAGGCTGGAGTGCAATGGCGCAATCTTGGCTCACTACAACCTCTGCCTCCCAGATTCATGCGATTCTCCTGCCTCAGCCTCCCAAGTTGCTGGGATTACAGGTACATACCACCATGCCCAGCTAATTTTTTGCATTTTCAGTAAAGGTCGGGTTTCACTATGTTAGCCAGGCTGGTCTCGAACTCCTGACATTGGCCTCCCAGAATGCTGGGATTACAGGTGTGAGCCACCACACCTGGGCAAATAAACTTTTTATTAAATCTAATTCTGAAATGATATTGAGATCATATATGTATTAAGCTGGAAAGGTATGAATATTAAAATAACATTTAAAACTTCCTATTTTTAAGATAATTCACCTCTTAACTACAAGGGAAAGCACCACACATCCACAAACATTTCCAATTGACAGCCTACTTCTTCTATTTAGTCTTACTAGTAAATATAGTGATTGCTCTGTTGGTTGAACAACTCAGCTTCTCAGATGCTAGTTATCATCATCCGTGGTTGCTTCTGCACAGAGTGGTAAAGTCCTACACAACTGCAGTTCTAAAAACTGACATCTATAAGGGCCTATCAAACATTAGTTTATTTTTCATTATTTTTGGATATTAAAATCCTTTCATCTCCAGTATCTGCCTTTCAGCCATTTCACTAGCACAGAGTCTGGATATAAATATCCGTTGGATGAAAGAACATTGTTAACTTCCCTCAGAAAGTCACACCATCATAGGAGATTTAGAAATCATTATTGACAAAACTCACAGCTCCTTTTCTTTACCCCACACTCTTTTGGGCATGCTTGTCCTCAACACGTTGAGGGAGAATGAACCAAGTCTGGAGATGCAGCAAGGCCAAGAAGCAGGTCTTGTGAACTTTGCTAAGGAGTTTGGACTGATAATTTAGGAGTCATGGAGAGCTTGAGAACTGAAGGATGTTAAGCAAGGAAGCTATAAGGTCAGAATTGTGGTGTTTCAGAGAGGCCACTCGGGGTCTGTGTGAAGGATGGATGGATGGATGGGTGGTTGGACAGATGGATGGACAGATGGGGTGGAGAAACACTTGTTAAACAGCTACTGAGGGGTCCAATCCAGTGGCTCATGTCTATAATCCAAGCACTTTGGGAGGCCAAGGCAGGAGGACTGCTTGAGCCCAGGAGTTTGAGACAACATAGCGCTATTCCATCTCAAAAAAAATAAAGAAAAATTAGCCAGATACTGTGGTACACACCTGTAGTCCTAGCTACTCGGGAGGCTGAAGCAGGAGAATCACTTAGGCCCAGGAGTTTAAGGTTATGTTAAGCTGGGATCATGCCACTGCACTCCAGCATGTGCTGCAGAATGAGGCTGTCTCTTAAAAAAAAAAAAAAAAAAAAGCTACTGAAATCCAAAGTAAAAGGAGATGATAGTCTAAACCAAGATAGTGGCAGAGGATATGGACCAATTCAATAGACCTTTCTAAGGCTGAGCCGAATGAACTGAGTGACTGACTGCAGGTGAACAGAAGGGGAGGGAAAAGGCAAGAATGAGGCCCAAGTGTCTGGCAGAACCGCAGGGGGGAAAGTCACACCATCATAGGAGATTTAAAAAGAAGGAAGCCAATTTTAGACATGTTAGATTTGAGGCTCTTCACCTATAGAAGATTCTAGCAAAGGCATGCTAGTTGCAACTTAAGATACAGATCTGAAGGTGAAAAAAAATTAGGATGGAAATGTACCTTTTTGGATTTTAATCTAGAGCAGTATTTTGTTTTTGTTACACATTTTGAAATCTCAAGGTAAAAAGTTGAATATAGTTAAGACCAAAGGCTTATTCTCTCTTAATTTTCTGAGCTTGAAATATACTATTGCCTATTAGAAAACCAAGTGGCTGTAAAAAGTATTTACATTTTCTTCAGATATTTAACACGTAATACCATCTTCAGCATTAGACTTATTTAATGGATTAGGAATAAAAATGCATTATCTTTGACTTTCTTCTCTGAGTGAAGCACATTTAAAAGACTGCTCCTATTGGTTCTATAAATATGCCACGTGAGCTCATGTAAGAATAGGTATTTCTTTTTCAGTATGCCAGCATTCACACCCATGTAGTAATTTATTAATTTAGATATATAAACTCCAGTGAATCTGGTGGGCTCTGATACACTCTCCTGAATCCCGCCCTCCTTTTGCATCCTCAAATGACACACCTGCAATCTTAGTCCACCAGACAAATCCTCCAAGTGCCCCTTTTCACATTTGTGAAAGGAGGGTATTTTTAAAAAAACATTTGGTGAAGCAGCTTATAGTTGTAGTTGGGAGAGTGGGCTTACTAGCTATGTGATCTTGAACAAGTTATTTCATCTTTTTGACCTTAGTTGCCTCATCTGAAAATTAGATAATAGTACTTACCTCTTGGATTATAAATTTTAGTTATGCAAAAGTACTTCAGAGCAGTGCCTGGGGCATATTGCGTATACTCAGTCAGTATCTATTACTATTAAATACTTCTGTTGAAGAAACAATTTTCTTTCTCTCAAGCTCAGCATCACCACTGATTGAAAATCTTGGAAATAATTATTTCAGATCAGGTTTTCCAATCAGAAACAGGATTTCATATTTAAGGCATAACATCTAATGCTAGCCCCTCTGAGAACTCCTATGGATCTGTAAAGGTCATTGTAGGATGGAATCTTACTAAGCAAAGAATGATAAGGTAAACTGTTAGGTAAAGGATTTCCCTAGGGGAAATCCTAGGGGATTAGGGCCACAGCAGCAAGAATTAATATATGAAGTTGGCCAGGCACAGTGACTCATGCCTGTGATCCCAGCACTTTGGGAGGCTGAGCCGGGTGGATCATGAGGTCAGGAGTTCAAGACCAGCCTGGCCAACTTGTAAAACCCCATCTCTACTAAAAATCCAAAAATCAGCAGACGTGGTAGTGAGCATCTGTAGTCCCAGCTACTGGGGAAGCTGAAGCAGGAGAATCGCTTGAACCTGGGAGGTGGAGGTTGCAGTGAGCCGAGATTGCGCCACTGCACTCTAGCCTGGGCAACAGAGCAAGACTCCATCTCAAAAAAAAAAAAAGTGAAGTTTACTGAAGTAACAGTTCTACAGTCCTAACTGGCATGTACCCATCAAAAATGTGGAGATGTAAGAGTTTAAAAATAAAATCATAAATTTAAGTAGTGCAATTTATCATCATTTCCATAAAATGAGAGCTAGTTACTCAGGACAAATAAATTTACCAAATGGATCTAACAGGGCCAATGAAGCAGTGATATACATGTATGGTAAGCAGCCTCAGAAACAGGAAAGGCTGTATTTCCTTTCACCAAAAAGACCATTCTGCTCCCAGAAAACTTAGTTATGAATACACTTGAAATGAGAGCTTTACTGAAGCATGAACCCAGGACATACACTTTTAAATTGGCAGTTAACATTCTTGAAAGCAACAGCTTAACAATGGTTATAAGTGATGTGCTGCTTAAAGTAAAACATGAGCTATATCTGATTACAAATTACATCCAGTCTGTACAAGTTGAATGCATACCATACTTTAATAACCAAGACAATTCAGCTGTTTTCCAGAGTATATTTCAAACAGAGTTGGCATATAACCCGTATGCAACAATATTGCTGTGATTTTAGTCATGTTTAAGGGTCCAAAGTTTGTTCACAAAAGAACAGTTTGGGAATGTCAACCGGTTTTTGCTTTATATTCCTTCAAAAACTTTCCACCCTGGTCATTCACACTAATCTACATCACTGAAAATAACCAAAATAATTCACAGTCTCACCTCTATGTAAAAGTTCTAATTGACTCCAAAGGCAAAGGACTGCCCGGCTCCTTTTGAGGAAGGAAACCTGCAAGGCAAGTTCTCAACCCTTAAAACCAAGCAAAAATGCTCCACTGCAGTTGCCGTAGCTATGTATTTAGGCTTTGTATTTATAGAATTAAATTTGAGAATGAAACATGGCCATACACATCGCAGTAAGCTGCCTCCCTTATCAAGAAGACAACGCAAAATGACTTGAAGACATTTCCAGTAGCACAGATTTGAAAACTGAATGCTTAGACCTAACTCCTACATCTTTTTCTGAGAAGTCATTGCCACACTTACAAGGTTAGAGGCAGTAATCTATATTAGCGTGTGATTAATCAAAGAGTGCACTTAATACCATGAACTTGGGCCCTATGTCATAGAATTATATTTGCCTTTCCCCCAAAGAATCATTTGCTCTTGAAGTAATAGGCTTTTTAAGGCACATTTTAACAAAAACCCATCATATACCCAGCTTAAAAATGGAAGCTCCACCTGGTTATAGCAATATATACCTAAGTAATGTGTGATTTACCAAATAGGCTAACGTCTCTATCTTGAGGATAAAGTCACATTAGAAAACAGATTCTTCATTTGCTTATTCAAAGTGAAACAACATGTAAAAAATATTAGAGAATTAGATTTATAACAACCCATAAGTGCCAGGTC
Source organism: Cacajao melanocephalus (assembly GCA_963573385.1). Lineage (NCBI taxonomy): Eukaryota > Metazoa > Chordata > Mammalia > Primates > Pitheciidae > Cacajao > Cacajao melanocephalus. Next base: position 39,384 of record CAUYLG010029293.1, read on the forward strand.
TGTTGGCAAAGATCCAACAGGATATAGCTCTGGAAATTAGGGAGCCCTGGGCTCCTAACTATCCAGGTTTCTGAGTAGGAATCATGAGGGAAGGAGTTAGGGCACCTTAATTATTTTTAGAAATCTCCTTTCAAAATGCACAGACCCTTGGGAGGCTCAAACCTTAAACCCCAACCAAATAGCATCTTAAATTTCAGTTACCAGCTTAAAAGAAACAGGACTTGGGGAGAGGAAGGAGAGAGGTTGGAAAGAAGCCACAGAGAGAAGTGGGAAAGTTTAGGCTGGGCACAGTAGCTCAGGCCCGTAATCTCAGCATTCGGGGAGGCCAAGCAGGAGGATTGCTTAGGGCCAAGAGTTTGAGACCAGCTTGGGCAACGCAGCAAGATCCTGTCCCTACAAAAAGCAATTTAAGAATCAGGCGGCGTGGTGGTGTGCACCTGTAGTTCTAGCTATTAGGGAGGCTGAGATGGAAGGATTCCTTGAGCCCAAGAGGTAACAGTGAGTTGACTGTACCAGTGCACTCCAGCACAAGCAAGAGAAAGAGGCCCCCCCCCGCTCCACTAAAAAAAAAGTTTCAAGCATAATTTGCTTTAGGGACTTTATATATTTTGCTAGGACCAACTTTGATGTTCTTAGGAGGCTCTGCTTTAAAAAAAAAAATTATTTTCTAATGCCCCACAAGCATGCCTTAGGGTGCTAACTCTTGAGATGCACCTAAAATTATGTACTTGGAATGACTTGGCACAGGGGTAGATTTAGGACTCTTAATTTCCTGTTAGTCTAAAGTAAACATAAGTGAAAGAATTTCACAGAAACAGTTACACAGCTAATTGTAATGTCTCTCCTGCCATCCTTTTCCCACTGACCTTTAGGGGTCTTTAGGATGACTCTTCAGCCTTGCAGAGCATGTTGGTGGCAGGCTGAGTGTGGCTCAATCATAAGGTGGGAACAGGTGGAGTACACGAGGCACCTTATCACCACTGAGAAGGAGATTTGGAGGTGACAAAAGTGACTAACGGGATTCAGCTCCGTGGTGCAGATCTGCGATTTGCTCTGTCACTACAGTCATGGAGCAATAAAGAACTGGTCCTGAAGAAGCATTTTAAATGCAGCACAACAGGCCACTGCACAAGGCCGAAAGTCCAGAATTGTATAAATATTTTTTAGTCTGCAGTTGCCAATTACATACATTTGGGACAACTTTGGGCCTCTTGATGTTACTTTAGACCTGGGTGGCAGGTATAGAAAAGCCTCCAGAAACCCTGCAATTCAGTGACATTCTTACTTCTCTCCAGTGATCAGCACCATTTTGGAAATCTGGTCCCAAAGTTTCAAAAGAATAGTAATGCAACAAAAAGAAATAACCTCTCTGTGTAAAGTGATTATAGAGATGTGTGTTGAGGTAAAGAGCTTCATAAAAACCTCTGAGCAGGGAAGCACAGCCACCACCATAGAAATTTTTAGGTAAGTCTGGTGCTAACATTATTCTACAAAACTGTTCACACCCATTATAAATAGGGGACAGTTCTTATTGCTCCTGGAGCTTGTAGCCCCAATCTGCTCCAGCTCCGCTGAAAAATGATTTTTCTCAACAATTGGTAGCAAAGATTTCCAAATTTACAAAAAGTCATTACCAATGCATCACTTTTTGATTAATTTCTGATTGCCATATAGATATGGACTACAGTATCCATGTCCTTGACACCAAGTACAGAAAAAAAGCTTAGAAAATTCGTTTTATCAAAGTTCCGTTCAATGAGAAACATGAAAAAGTGCAAAATATGTACAGTTCCTGGCAGTTCTCACATGGGATTTTTTTGACTACAGACCATAAAAGTTTACATTTGTGTAATGAAAGGACAATGAAGTTCACATCATTGTTAATATACAAGTTTTTGCTTCAAAGTGCTTACTTTATTTATAAAAGAGAAGATCAAGAGGGTTGCAGGATTTTTTTTTTTTTTTTTACAACAAATCCATGGTATGTGTCCCAGTCTCCTTCTTCCTCTTCCTTTAGTGCAACATGGCGCAGCAGCCTCATGGATAGGGTCTGATTTCAAAAGATGTTCCTGAACCCTCACCTACAGCAGCACTCTAGGCGTCCCATTAGGGGTGGCTCCCTTTTTCTTCTGCAGCCGATTCTGAACTTTTCGAGATTTTACGACTTTCATTCTCACCTCAAAAACTTCATGAATGGCCTTCCGGAAGCAATGAAAATTATAGTCAATTAGCCCTGGAGAAGAGAACAAAAATATTTATAAATGTCACATAGAAATAACCTCTATCTTTTCATGTGACCCATGGCCAGGACAAGCCAGTAGGGGGTGGTAGAGGATGGTCTTAACGTAAGGATCACAGATTTCCCTGGGATGTCTGCAGGTGGCCTTCAGATATTGCTATAAACCTTTAGGAATTACAGGCAAAGTCTTGTGAAGGAAGATTTTTCCTGAGGCAAGTTTCCAGAGTGTATACCATCTTTTCAAAGGTTTCTATGATCCAAAATATGTAAAGAACCACAGAACTGCACTTTTTTTTTTAACCTTTCAGAATTAAAGATTTCTTACAATTAAGAGAAATCTGTAATGAAAAATGTTTCTCCCCAAAGAGCATTATTAGACTGACTCTGAGTAGAGGCAGACCCTGACTTGAGATCCCAAAGCTGTGTATTCATCAATAAATATTTACTGGGGATCTATTATATTTAAACCATTCTCATAAGCCCTAGAGAAAGCAAAACCCCCAATTTTAGAGTGTTAACAGTCATCTCACATCACCTCCAGCAGAAACTGAACAATGACACTCAGCTTTTCAGTATTGAGTATTTTAAGTGGAGAGACAGGAAAGAATCTTCTTGTGTTTTCAGAAATATATTGGTAGCACAAAAAGTAGAATAAAAGATAATCCAAAGTCTTGAGGAGCGCATTTTTCATCATTACTAGTAATTTGTAAAAGTCCCGAGAGCAACATTATGTTTACACCAATTAGGATAACGTGGTCAATTCTATTTACTATCTTTACATTTATTAAAATAACTAGCCCAATAATTATTTCTATCAGGGGATGCTTCTAGAGCCCTGTCCAAAGGAAGAATCGGGATTCCAGCCAAAGATTAAATTCTTCTAACTAGTTATACAACAAACCGCAAGGGGAGGGCACCATCTCGGTTTCCAGGAGCAGGAAAACCTCTGAGCAGTGCCCTCTGCTGCTCCTGCAGAGATAGAGAACCACAAGTGCAGTAAAGCCAGGAGTCAGTTTCCTCAAGGAAAGACCAATGAGACGAGCAAGGGGAAAAGTAATAAAAACAAAGGAGCAAAGGAACGATTTTTACGTGGCAATTTGAATGTGAGATGTGAGAGCCTCAAGATTCTCTGCTTTTATGTGCAACAACCTGTCTTAGAGAGAAAGCTTAACTAAAAGAACCTGGCTCTATGCGAAGGGTAAAATGAAATACTCAACTTCTAAAATTTTAGACACATGCTATTGTTCTTTTTTCTTTGAGGCAGGGTCTCACTCTGTCACTCAGGTGGGAGTGCAATGGCTTGATCACAGCTCATTACAGTCTCAACCTCCTGGACTCAAGCAATCCTCCCACCTCATTTTTTTATTTTTTGTAGAGATGAGGTTTCACTATGTTCCCCGGGCTGGTCTTGAACTCCTGGGCTCAAGCAATCATTCCACCTTGACCTCCCAAAGTGCTGGGACTATAGGCATGAACCACCATACCCAGCCCTATTGTTTTTGACAAACCTTAACTTACATATCCTTGCACATTTCAAAATGTGTAGTAATCTTGCTGCGTGTGGGGTTTTAAGAAGTAAAAGTTCACAACTGAGGCTTTTTAAAGACAGTAAACATTCATAAACAGTGTTTGCTATTTCAACCCTCATGAAAAGCTTTTGAAAATACATGAACAGAGGCATGAACAAAATAAACACTGTCTTCACCCCCCCCACCTACAGTTCATAAGGACCCACATCCTTCTCTGTTTCAGGAGTTCTCAACCCTAGCTGCACAATAAAAACACCCAGGCACCAGGCACACCAGGACAGGAGGCCAATACATCACAGCACTTTGGGAGGCCGAGCAGGGAGGATCACTTGAGACCAGCAACCTTTAGCCCTGACTGCCATAAAGTGGTGGTGTAATGTTGAGAAAAGTCATTTATATTTTCTAGGCCTGAGTAAAATCATCTGTGAAATGAGAAGGTGAAACAAGGTGTATTGCCTGCAGTTCGTCTTAAAAATTCCATGATCTATTGTATAATCTGTTCTTGCTTCTAGCAAGATGAAAATAAGGAGTAAAAAGATGAACACTATTTAAAGTTTTGAGGCCAAAGGACACAAAAGGCAATTTGGTCAGTCATGGTACACACAGGAAAATACAGGACACCACAAAGCAGCAAGCAAATGTACATATATATTATGTACATAATATAGCAGTTTTCAATTATCAACTTTTAAGAATACTAATACCCAATATTGATAAGAACACAGCAAAATAAGTATTCATGTTCTCTTAGCAGCATAAAACCAGAAAATCTTTCTGAAGAACATTTTGGTAATAAGCGTTAGAAGCCCCCCAAATGGGCCTACCCTTTTGATCTAAGTAATTCCACTTGAAATTCTTCCTTAGGAAACAACAAAAGATGCACACAAATATTTCCTGCAAAGGAGGTCATGATATTATTTATAACATCAAAATCTGGAAACAATGTAGATGTCTAAAAACAGAATCTAATAAAACCATTAAAATGATGTGGTTTAAAAAAAGACAATGACTTGGAAAGACGTCTCTAATTTAAGTGAAGGTTATAAAGTAGAATTCATCATAAAATCTCACAGTTCTTTTAGAAAACGCAGGCTGGGCGCAGTGGCTCATCCCTGTAATCCCAGCACTTTGGGATGCTGAGGCGGGAGGATCATGAGGCCAGGAGATCCAGACCAGCCTGGCCAACATGGTGAAACCTTGTCTCTACTAAAAATACAAAAATTAGCTGGGTGTGGTGGCGGCCGCCGGTAATCCCAGCTACTTGGAAGGCTGAAGCAGGAGAATCGCTTGAACCCAGGAGGCAGAGGTTGCAGTGAGCCAAGATCATGCCACTGCACTCCAGCCTGGGTGACAAGAGCAAAACTGTCTCAAAAAACAAACAAATGCATATGCAGGAAAGGACTGGAAAAGTATACAGGAAATGTTAAGAGTAGTTATCTGAATGAGAACCTTATCAATTTTTTTTTTTGCGAAATGTTATTTCTAAATTTTCTAAAAGAATCTATTACTTTTCTGATAAAAAGAAACAAAATCTAAATTGTGTTTTCATGGCTAATGAATTAGGAAAATTTCATGATATACAGAAGTGAAAACAATAGAATATAAAACTATATTAGACAATATGGAGAAAAGAAATGAAGAAAGGGAGAAAAGGAAAGAGGGTAGGAAGGAGAGAAAATAAGAGAGAAGGAGAGGCAAGCGCGGTGGCTCACTCCTTTAATCCCAGCAGTTTGGGATGTAGAAGCAGGAGGATTGCTTGAGCCCAGGAGTTTGAGACCAGCCTAGGAAACGTGGTGAGACCCTCATCTCTACCAAAAGAAAAAAGAATTATAGGCATGTTGGCATGTGCCCTGTGGTCCTAGCTACATGGGAGGATGAGGTGGGAGGATCACTTGAGCCCGGATGTTGAAGCTGCAGAAAGCCATAATTGTGCCACTGCACTCCAGCCTAAGTAACAGAGTGAGACCCTGTCTCAAAAAAGAGAGGGAGAGAAAGGGAAAAAGAAAATCCCAGATATTTAACATGAGTTTAGCTCTAGATGGTGAAATAAGTGGTTTTTTCTTTATACTTTCCTAAATTTTCAAAGCATTTTTGATTTAATGGATGTATATTGCTTATAAGGAGAAAAAAGCTATTTCAGGATATGTTACTGTTACATATTCAGGATATGTAACTATTACTTTGTTGGAGATTTTTTTTTACCCAACAAATTAGTAATCCATACCGTGTTACTAACAAAAGTCCCTAGCCACATCAGTAAGCTGGTATTTCCCAGGGAAATAGTCCCAGAGCTAGGGACTTTTGTTAGTAACTTTTGTTTAGATATTACAGAAGGGGGAAATAACTTTAATTGCTTTGGTTTCAAAATAAAACTGAATTTGATCCTAAAAAAATATTTAGTGGAGTTAAGTATATTCATGTCTTCCCTTTTCGGAATCAAGATGCCATCCCTGTGTTCTGAAGATTGAAGAAGTATATGGCCGGGCGCGATGGCTCACGCCTGTCATCCTAGCACTTTGGGAGGCTGAGGCGGGTGGATCACAAAGTCAGGAGCTCAAGAAACCCCGTCTCTACTAAAAATACAAAAGAAAAAAAAATAGCCAGGCGTAGCAGCGCTTGCCTGTAGCCCCAGCTATTCGGGAGGCTGAGGCAGGAGAATTGCTTGAACCTGGGAGGCAGAGGCTGCAGTGAGCTGAGATTGCACCACTGCACTCCAGCCTGGTGACAGAGTGAGACTCCATCTCAGAAAAAAAAAAAAAAAAAAGTAGTATATTGAGGCTGAACAGAAGTCAAACCACCTGTTGTCCCCTCCTTTACATGTGAAGAACAAAGGATCACATGGTCACCTAAGACCTTCTAGAGGTGTGGACCAAGGTGGAGACCTCCACCCTCTATATAGGCTGGGGAGTCTGCTCCCTGGTAAGAGACTTCATTCACAGCCTGGCAACAATGCCCCAGCTAGCTTCCTCCTAGCAGAGATGCCAAGGCCCCTCCCTCCCTGGGAAGATCATGGGGTTCCACTTCCACTTTGCTGCAACTGCAGCTGCACCACTGGAGGGCAGGCCAGTTCACTGGCCCAGAAGCTGACGCTGTGGGCAGGAGCCCGCCCAGCACTGGCTTCCCAGCCAAGGGCGCCTGTGACTGGCATCTGGAAGTTTCGAGGGGCATGCTGTTGTCCACCCACATTCAACAAACAATACATGCAGTAGCAGGCTGCACTGAAATGCTTCTTTTAAATTACACCAAAAAGTTACCTTTTCTTTCAAAGCTTTCCTCTCTGACAAAGCAAACGAGAGCCAGGAACTTTGTCACCTCTTTTAAATAAAGCACAGTTGTATTATTCAGCTTTATGATGGCTGTGGATTCCTTGTCATAAGGGGTTCCTGCTCCATCTTCTTTGAGACTAAATGGGGACAGAAACCAAAAGATACGTGACCATGGAGAAAGAAATAGAAACTGTAAGCCAGTGACAGAGACTGGCTTTAAGCCACAAAAAGTGATAATCATAAGTTGTTTACACTTACAGTGCCTTTCAGCAAAATATCTCAGAAACACACAGGCACAGAAACATACACAGTCCTCAACAGTCACTTCCTACTGACAATGAGTGGCTGTCTGCAACAGTTGGGCCACTCTCCAGGAACCTGAGGAAGCCAGGTGAGGGGTGAGGTTAGCTCTTCCCACCTCTGTGGCCCAGGGCTTCTTGTTTTCTCATCTAGAATAGCCAGTCATGGTTTGACTCATCAAAAGCATGGTCTGATGAAAGACTAAGAAACGCCGAAGATATGTTCTAAATCCAAGGAGTCTAAATAAACCTGACCACCAAATGCTGGACTGGATCCTGATTTTGGAAAAACTGCTATAAAAGATAGAATTGGGACCAGTGGTAAAATCTGAATATGGTCTATATATTAGATAATAATGTAGCCATGCTAAATTTACTGAACTGTGAACGGGTTCAACTTACTCTCAAATGGTTCACCAAAAAGAAATAGATACACAGTATGTATTAGAAAAAGGGAAATGAGGCCGGGTGCGGTGGCTCAAGCCTGTAATCCCAGCACTTTGGGAGGCCGAGGTGGGCGGATCACAAGGTCAAGAGATTGAGACCATCCTGGCCAACATGGTGAAACCCCATCTCTACTAAAAATACAAAAATTAGCTGGGCGTGGTGGTGTGCACCTGTAGTCCCAGCTACTCGGGAGGCTGAGGCAGGAGAATTGCTTGAACTCGGAAGGCGGAGGTTGCAGTGAGCCAAGATTGTGCCACTGCACTCCAGCCTGGTGCCTGGTGACAGAGTGAGACTGTATCTCAAAAAAAAAGAAAAAGAAAAAGGGAAATGTAGCAAACATGGCAAATTGGTAAAAACTGGTGGATCCCAATGAAGAGTTATATAGTTCATTTTACTACTCTTGCATATTTTCTGTAGGTTTGCAATTTTTTTCAAAATAAGGAGTTAAATAAGATATATAGATTTATTTAAGAAAAGCTGTGGTCTGTAGTCACAAATGACTTGGGTTTGAATCTCAGTTCTTTTAATTGCTAGCTATGTGAGCTTGGACAAGTCGAATAACTTCTTTGAGCCTCCATTTCCTCATATGTACACTAACAGTCATTATTTCAAAGTTTTCCAATGAAGATTAAATGAAATAATGTATATATATACTAAGCATAACGCTGAGAACATAAAATACACACTTACTATTATGGCTTTAATGATTGAAACTGGACCCTCTGAAGATACCTGTGTGATAAAAGAGTTATGAATCCTTTCCTCATAGGCAAAGGACGCTTCCCTAAACCTTTTCCCCCTTACCTGAAACTGTACATAAATTTTCTGATTTATTTTTACTCCCCAAATGTATGAATAATGGACTAGAAACTTGACTTAATTGAAACTGTGTTAAACCTTATCACATTCACTAAGACCTAGCATTTATTAAATATTTATGTGATATGAACCACCCTTAGTTCGTAAAATGCATTAAGAACTGTCTGCTATAAGAATCCTCTAAGTTTCTAAGGAAACTGAGGCTGAAGGAAAATAAGATAACTTGGTCAAAGCTGATGATAGGGAGGGGGAAGGCCAGGACCTCAGACCTAGATGTGGCTAATTTCAAAGTTAATGCTTTAATCCTGTAAATACACAAGGGGATAGAATATCAAGCTAGATTTAATGAAAAGACTGAATTGCACAGAATAGTTTTAAGGAAATGTAGGTTTTTGGTTTTGAGAGTATTTTAAACTGCCACATACAGGGCCACTTAAAAGTAAATTGTGGAGGTTAGGTTGTTTTTTAGGTTTCTTTTCCAAAACGTTAAAGAAAAACCTTTTAAGCACTGAACTTCAAATGTTAGAGATGCTTTAACAGAATTCATTAACTTCCATTGCACTTCTTTGAACTGCTATATTTTAAGACTCAGTCTCTCTTGCTTATAAGTAATGTTCTGAGAACAAGAAACTGAAACATTTAACATGTTTTACCCAATGAAGAAAATGGCATTTAAAATTTCCGAGTAAATACAATACTAGATAGATACTCAACACTGTGTGCATTAACAGCATTTAATAATACACGAAAATTCTTAGATGATAATGTTAAATGGAAAAAGCAGGATAGAAAATGTTACATACAATGTGATCTCATTATCCTAAAAATTACACATGGAAATAAGAAGAAACTATATAAAATGTCAACACTGACTGTCTCTAGGCAGTGAGATTATGGGCTACTTTAATTTTATTCTTTAGACTTTTATGTATTTTCTACAATGAGCATGTATTACTTTCACAATGAGAAAAAGGTAAACATTAAACAAATTAGAAAAAAAGACTCCACCAAAAATTACAAGTAGAAATTGATAAGGTTTGCAACTGCAAAATCTGTTTTACTACTCAAGTTTTTCATCTCTAAGCAATTAAAACACATGAAGATAGAATAGATTTTAAAGTGTGTGCATGTGTGTGTGTGTGTGTGTGGGTGTTTGCATGTGTGAACACAGAACTGCCGGCTGGGGCAGAACCTCAGCTGAGAGATTCCTGAGGCACCAGGTCACCTGATTCTGGGGCCTGCTGGTCTCCATGGGGCAGCTGGGGAGGGGCAGCAAAGCCTCCAGTTACGAGGCCACCTGCTTCCTTGTTGCCTAAGAGGGCCCCAGGCTCTGCACACAACCCCGCCTCCTGCTGGTTAACAAGACTGGCTTGTTGCTGCTCCAGCAAACAATCTGAGGAAACCCCAGAGCCCACAAACCATCTGTGACCCAGACTGGTTCTTACTGAATCCTGAGGGTTCTCAGAACACTGTACTCCACCACAGAAAAACCAATCTGACAACAAAGCCAGGCAGGCCGCCGCCTCCTAACCCCCTCCCCCTTGTTTGTTTTAGCTGGGTAAAAGTAACTCTGATTAACATCATTTACATGAACAACTTACCACTTACATCTAATTACCATATGGCACAATAATGATCATGCATATTGTTAAATATGTGCCAGATTAATTGTGTTGTTCATTGTACTTGATTACCATGGCAATCTAGACTGTAATCAGGGTGCATTCATCTTCCACGAGTATTTCAAGGTCATCCACTTACGGTTTAAAAATAATAGAATGCTTCAGGGCAGTAATCTTGGGCAATAAGGTCTATTTCTAAAGCCAGATGTCAGCGTTTAATAATAACAGTAATAATAAATTATGGCAGCTACATTTATCCAGGTTCTACCAGTTGAAGGCATGTTATGAGCCTAATGATATTTTATCCTCACTACAATCTTGTATCACTTTCTGTGTGTGTGTGTGTGTGTGTGTGTATGTAAAAGAATTAACAGAATCTGAGCTGAGTGGGCAAAGGATTTTTAAGCAATGGAAGGGAGAAATGGAGACTAGACTCATAAAAGCTGACAAAGGAGGCAGAGTGTCAAGCTGGGTAAGGCAGGTCACAGGCAATGAGTAAAGAGGAAGATAAGCAGAAGCTTTACCTCATCAGTTAGTTGAGGATGTCAGAGACAATAGAGATAGCAACACCTTGACATCTTAATAAGATGAATAACTAGTTCACACCCAGTCAGTCTGTACACCACCTGTTCAGCACATTTCTAATTATGTAGAATTGTTTCTACATCAGGTAACATAATCAGTTTTCCTCACTCCTTATTTTATATTAAGTGTATAGAAACCTCTGTTTTCTAAGATACGTTAAAAGATTTTTTTCAGAAGGGGATCAGGAATCAGATCTGAGTTCAAATTCTAGTTCCAATCCTTACTGATAGTGTGAGCAAAGGTGAGATATGTAACCACTCTGAACCTCAGTTTTTTCATCTGTAAAGTGAATCCAGTACAGCTGACCTTGAATAACACAGATTTGAACTGCCTGGGTCCACTTATACATGGATTTTCTTTTGCTTCTGCCACTCTAAGACAGCAAAATCAAGCCCTTCTCTTTCTTCTCCTCAGCCTACTCGATGTGAAGACACTGAGGGTGAAGACCTTTATGATGACCCACTTCCATTTAATGAATAGTAAATATATATATATTTTTTTTTTAAAGGAGACAGAGTCTTGCTCTGTCGCCCAGGCTGGAGTGCAGTGGCATGATATCGGCTCACTGCAACCTCCACCTCCTGGGTTCAAGCGATTCTCCTGCCTCAGCCTCCCGAGTAGCTGGGGCTACAGGCACACACTGCCACACCTGGCTAATTTTTTTTTGTATTTTAGTAGAGACAGGGCTTCACCGTGTTACCCAGGCTGGTCTCAAACTCCTGAGTTCAGATAATCCACCCACCTCAGCCTCCCAAAGTGCTAGATATGAGCCACCACACCCAGTCTATATTTTTTCTTATAATTTTCTTAATATATTTTTTTCTCTGTAGCTCACTTTATTGTAAGAATGCAGTACATAATACATAAAACATATAAAATATGTGTTAACTGTTTATGTTATAGGTAAGGCTTCCAGTCAACAGTAGACTGTTAGTATTAATAGCTAAGTTGGGGGGGGTAAAAAATTATATGTGGCTTTTTGACTGTTCAAAGGGTTGGTACCCCTAACCCCTGTGTTGTTCAAGGGTCAAATGTAATTCCTGCCACATGGAATTGAGAATTAAATGATAAGCTGGGCACAGTGGCTCATCCCTATAATCCCAGCTGCTCAAGAGGCTGAGGTGGGAGGATCATTTGAGCCCAGGAGTGATCTATCCTGGACAACACAGGGACACCCCATCACTAAAAAAATAAATGATACGATACACGCAATAAGATTATTAGCATAATCCTGGCATTGGCTCAGTAACTGTTACTGCATGCTAAATGATATATTTAAGATTTCAGTCATTTAAGACAGAGATATTAGAGTCAAGTAAGTAAATGTAAATCCAAAATGCCTCAAAGGTTATGAAAGAAGGATGGCTTGATTGTGGCCTTTAAGCATGTTGTACTTACCCATAAATACAAGAGATGTCAATAACCACATCTATCATATCACAGCAGAGCTCATAGGTTTGCATATCCACTGGAGTACTATCAGTTGCAATATAAATTTTACTGACCACATCAAATAGAAATGCCTTTTCAATTCCAGAATTCTGAAATTAGAAAAAAAAAAAATACTGCCTTAAAGCAACAGCCAATTTCAGAGCATGTCATGACTACACAAAATTGAATGCCACTCTCAATGTAAAATACAAATGAGCAAAAATTAAGTTACTAAAAATTTTAATTGTACCATTTTATTACAATTTAAACTTCACTGTCATAAACTTCTTTATACAGGACTTACACAAGAAATAAAAAGTAAAGGCCAGGTGTGGTGGCTTACATCTATAATCCCAGCACTTTGGGAGGCCAAGGCAGGTGGACCACCTGAGGTCGGGAGTTTGAGACCAGCCTGACCAACATGGAGAAACCCCATCTCTACTAAAAATACAAAATTAGCTGGGCATGGTGGTGCACGCCTCTAATCCCAGCTACTCGGGTGTCTGAGCCAGGAAAACCACTTGAACCCAGGAGGCGGAGGTTGCAGAGACCCAAGATCACACCACTGCACTCCAGCTTGGGCAACAAGAGTGAAACTCTGTCTCAAAAAAAAAAACAAAGAATTAGAATTATCAGAAATTATTTTAGGTAACCAAATTGGGCAGTATTTCCTAACTCTTAGAGATGTACACCTGCAGTTAGGAAAAGGCTAAGTAAAAATACTTTTACTGACTGTAAATTTTAAAATAAGTTTAGAAACACTAAACAAACACACTCAAAACTGTCTAATGACAGAGTAAACGTGAGTACAACCAACAGGTCTGCCTCAATTCAACCCGGCAGAGCCTACCTGGAGCTGGTGGTGCGTAGGGTTCAGTTAGCACATCATTCACAGCGTGTTAAACTTACAAAAACTTATTCAACAGTATGCATCTTATCACTAAAGCCAAGTTTTATGTTCTGTACCTCTGGTGGGCTCTATTAATGTTGAATGATTGCCTACAACTTGAATAAACACTCCAGTTATACCAATGAAGTGCAGGAATCCATTTGAGTAGCTAAATTTTAGTTTTAGAGACAAGTTCTTGCTCTGATGCCCAGGCTGGAGTGCAGTGGTGCAATCATGGCTCACTTCAGCCTCAAACTCCTGTGGTATACCTTCCACCACAGCCTCCTGAGTAGCCGGGACTACAGGTATATGCTACCATACCTGGTTAGTTTTTACATTTTTTTGTAGAGACAGGATCTCACTCTTACCCAGGCTGGTCCCCAGCTCATGGCCTCAAGGCACCATACCGCCTCAACCTTCCAAAGTGCTGGGATTACAGGTGTGAGCCACCAAGCTGGGCAGGGAGTTAAATTTTAAAGGATCTAAAACAACACATAGGAGTAATCTTTAAAATACTTAAATGACCTTGAAAGGCTATAGGAGCCATCAGAAATAAGAGCTTTTTCACTCTTGCAATGTTATTTTCAAATTCTACAAGTGACTCAAACAGGAGTATATTATTTACTTACTGAGATAAAGATGTTCAGCAAATTCTCCAGAGTTGGGAGTTGTGGAATCAGTTTCTGAACCACTTTGCTAAAAGCTTCAAATATTGAATGATCATATATGCTTGTCAGATAAAAGCTGAAAGAGGAAACAGTATTTCATCATGTTTTCCCTTTGAATGAGGAATAGACTGCTTAGGCTATGCCACCGCACCAGTAACCTGCCTTCTGTATCTATAGTCCTAACACATACAGTCCAGCCCCTTCAGAATTCAGTGACCTCGGTAAAAAACAAGCCATTCCTCCCTACTTCCCAAAAAGCCCGAGCTGTGTCTATTCCCATCTGCCAACAGGCAAGCTTAAAACTGCAGCAATCTGTGTCCTTCCCAGCTTCCTGACATTCTGCAAGACAATCCAGGCCAGATAATCTTTACACAAGCCTCTTAGGTTGTCCCATTAGTAACGTATATTCTTGATATTGAAGCAACTAATTTTTCCATTTTCCAATTTATAAAATGAACGATGCATATACTACCCACAAAAAAAGGATGGAGATGTTGTTTTCTTTTGAGTATTCCCATTTGGATTTTCAGAATACTCCTTTACTTATAATTACAGATAATATCTTTATCACGAACTGTAAACTTTAGCATCGACTAACTGCTAGAATTATATTCATGGGTTTTCCATAATGTGTTTTTCATGTGAGGGGAGAACCTTAGCTTTGACTATTTGTTAAAAAAACAAAAACCACCGCTTTCACTAAAGATTAGCATTAGCACGTGCAAAGCGCATTTTCCCCAAATCCTATCCCAATGTCCACAGCACAAAACAGGGTAAAGAAGGTAAATTACTGCCCATGCCAAGCCAGTCTTGCTGACTCCAAACCCCAAACTTGCTTTCTTCCATCCTTTATTGGGATCCTTAAGGGGTTTCTGTTCTCACCTGAGGTGAATTTTTTCTAATCCAGCATCTGCAAGGTCATCGTTTGCCCTCTGGTGAATATCTCTTTGGGTTTCAATTTTGTGGTCATCTGACAGACCATCCACTTTATGAATAAACACCTCGAAGTTGATGTCGGTATTCACTTTGTAGGCCCTGGTCACCGTGAGGTGGAGCCTGGCCAGGGCTTCCATGTAATCGTCCTAGGACCAAAGGCAACACCTGTGAGAGAAGGCCACTTTGCTTCCTGAGCCTCCCACACACAGTCTTCACCTGGAAATCATGTGGCTGCAACCCCCCAAAATATGTTGCAAAGGCTCCCCTCAACAAGCTGGCTTCTTAGAATTCAAGAGGGAAATCTTAAGTTCTGTTAACAAAGAGAGGAAAAAGAAAGGGTAAAAAAAAATGCAGCTGATTTAGGTAGTTATGACCGAGGTTGATGACAGTCATAAAGATCAGAGTTGTGGTTTCGGGAAGAGAAACAGACCCCACTCCACATAAAACCTTCCCTAGAATACTGTTTCTCCCAGATTTTCCAGTCTCTTGTGAACTATAATGAACAATTAGAGAAAGAGGCATGATACGGGCCACTGGGCATATGGGGAAGGAGCTGGAGAGCTGGTTTAGTGCAGAAGTCAGCAGACCACAGTCCACAGGCCCCCGTGCCTGTTTCTTAAAAGTAAGTTGTATTAGAACGTGTTTATTTGCTTTCATATTGCCTAGGGCTGCCTTTGTACTACAGTGGCAGAGTTGAGTAAGTTTCCTCTAGAGAAACTCCTCAGAGACAGTACAGTCTACAAAGCCAAAGATGTTTGCCATCTGGCCCTTTACAAAAAAGCCCCTGGTCTAGAGTAATTGCCCCAAACAACACAATACTAATTTTTTTTCTTCCTATGCCTATGTAATGAACACCTGCATATTCATCTCTGTTTAAAAAAGAAAACATTTACACCAAAGCCCTCTGTGTTTCTCCTCATCCTCCCAACCCATGCCATCCCTCTACCCACTCATCCTCTAGAGACAACCACCATCCCAAGTTTAGCATTTATTCTCACTCATGTATACATTAATACAGACACAGACATCCCCAAACATCATGTAGAATTCATTTACACTGTTTAAAAATGGAAAGAAATATTAAGTTATATGGATAGTTTGACTTTTTCATTCAACAGTATGTCACTGAGATTCATCTATGCTGAATGTTATGTAGTACATAACTATAGTGCAGTAGTTCCTTTTAATGGCTCTATAAAACTTCCTTTTATGGATGGTCTATAATTTATCATATATTTGCCTGCTGATGGGACATTGTAAATATTTTCATGTAATGTGACTACAATGATATATGTACAGTCTCATGTACATGCGGCTTACTCTGAAGGGTGACTTGTCGGGTCATAGGTAGGAGTGCCTTGACTGTACCTGGAAGGGTGTAATAGCATCTGATGCTTCAGACCCTCACCACCAATTGGTATGGTCAGATCTCTTATTTATTGCCAATTTAAGGGTGTGAAAAAGGTCTTGTTATGCCAAAAAAAAAAAAGATATAGATCTATAGGACAGAATCTAAATGCCTTCCCCCCCGCCCCACTTATGACTCCAAACCTGGAAAATACAGAAAGCCCATATAATTGGGGATGTTTTCTGGCATTCTTCCATGCTCCAAACATCAATAAAAATGTATCCCTAGTCTCTAGATAAGTCAAATATTAATTATGCAAATAGGAAACTATAAAGAGGAAAAAACAGCAAAGGGAGTCTGTAGGGCACCCACATGTTGGGCACCAGATGTGGGGCTGTGGAGGCCCCACTGGGTCGTGGGGTGTTCCTTATGCTGTGTTGAGGTTAGGATCCAAGAGGTAAAGAAACAGGACACTGAAGAACTGGTGAAGAGCATCTGGACTCAGGGGCGCCACACCACCTGTGAGCGGAGATCAGCAGCGGCCCCCAAATGCCCAGGAGCGTCTGTATTTATTAGGTACAAGCAAGGGGCAGGGTCATGAGTGAGGTCATCATCTATAGGCTTAGTTATAGGGCATACATAATCATGTGAGTTACAAGCGAGGGGACCACCCCATTATGTCACCTGGGCAGAGAGGTGGGCCGTACGCAGCAGGGGGCTGTGCCGTGTGCAGTAGTAGAGGGTCGTGTACAGAAAAGGGGTCCACCCCCATTAGGTCACCAAGGCAAGGAGGTGGGCTGTGTACAACAGGTGTTGTGAGCAACACTTCTTATCTGGGGCTGGAGACTTCAAAGGATTTCTAATAGAAGGATACAGTAAGCTTAATGCAGTGGGAGCTGATAGATTTATGCTCTTCTCTTAAGATGTTTATGGGAGGATTCTTTGAGCTAGCACAGAATCGAGAAAAAACTGACAGGGTGTACAGCCACCGTGACTGGTCACACCAGAGGGGTTCTTCTCCCTCAGTTACTTCTAGGATCTCAGGCCTGAGGCCTACCTTCCACAGAAACTGGATGCAAGGTACTACAACTCCTTTATCAGGAGAAGAGGCACTTGCTCCAAACCTGCCATACAGCGTATGCCCTTTCAGGCAGGGACGCCACCGCCTGGGTCTTTGGTTCTCGTCCTGGTCTGGCTGTTTTCCCATGTACTGCTTCTGTTCTGTGACTGCTCTAGGCATTCCTCCTACTACAAACGACTATATGGTTATATAGAAGGATTATATAAATCAGCACTAAATGTGTCAGTACAGCTCTGACTAAATACCTATATGATTATATAGAAAGATTATATAGAACTAAGTATGCTAGATATATGTAAGCAGTAAGTTACACTTCAAGCACTAATTCTGTAAACTAATATATGATTATATATGAAGGATTATATAAAGGAAACAGCTGAGCAATCACACTACAAACTAAGATATTCTTCAGGCACTAGTTGTGCCTGGGGTCTGGACAGTTCTCCTTCCTCGGTGCCCATGGGGGGTGTTACCCACAGGAGTCCTCCCTATCCTTGACACTCTAAAGAGTTGTTTAGAATAAAAAAAGAAAGCTGGGAGCAGTGGCTTGCACCTATAATCCCACCTACTGGAGAGGACTGCTTGATTTCAAGACCAGCCTGGACAACAAAGCGAGACCCCCATCTCTAAAAATATACATATACATATATATACAAAGCCTAAGATAGACATATATATAAAATTAACCAGGCTTGGTAGTGCACACCTGTAGTCCCAGCTACTCAAAGACAGAGGCAGAATTCCTTGAGCCCAGGAATTTGAGGTTACAGTGAGCTAAGATCGTGCCACTGCACTCCAGCCTGGGTAACAGAGAGCCTGTCTTTAAAAAATTAAATGAAAGGTGGATGTCAGACACTGGGTCAGCAGATTAAGCATTAAAAACGAAAGGTATTACTGTATGGTTCCACATAGATGAAATTCTAGAAAAGGCAAACCGAAGTGTCAGAAAGCACTTCAGTGGTTGCCTGCGGCTGAATGTTTCAGGGGACCACTTGAGAAAGCGCACAAGGGAAACTTTGGGGTGATGCAAATACTCTATCTTTAATGAGAGGTGGTTATATGATGTACACATTTGTCAAACCTGTTCAACTGTGCACTTAAAGTGAGTGCATTTTATTGTGTATAAATTACACCTCAAGAAAAGTGTTACTGCTGTCTTTAACTGAGGAGGAGAGTTAAAGGAACGTTGTCTGTGAGCAAAACTACCCCATGTCAAGAGAGAATCACATCTCCAAAGATTGGAAACCGCTACTCTAACCTCCCTGCCAAGCATATAAAATGATCTGATTACCAACTAACTGATAAAGCAGCATGTAGCTACAAGGACTGAAAAGAAGAAAATACTTGGTTGGTTAGAGAAGAGGGATTGCACGTGATTTTTCCCATTGTTTATTACTTGCTATGACAAATAGAAATTAAGGTGAAATACACTGCTTGGCTTCTACTCTGAAACTAGATCTGGGAATTATGGGCAGGTCACAAGCACCAGCACAGGTCAAGAAGAAACTCTCTTTTGGATCCACAGGCAAGTGTGCAACAGCTTCAGGAGAAATGGTGCATTCTGCAGGCTGCGGAGTGGGGCTGGGGTGTCACCATAGATCATGGGAACCACTCTTGCTTTCCTTCTTTTTTATTTCATGACATTCTGTGAGGATACATTTTCTCCTTGGGGATATATTTATCTGGCAATCCTGTGACTGTGAGGAATTTATAAACAAAAAAATATGAGGTGTGAGACCAAAATAGCACTGCTTAGAAATTAAGGAAAGGACACTCAAGTGCTGCAGAGATATTTCCCTAAAGTTTTGATTTTCCTGTCAGTGCTTCTAATCACATCCCATTAAGATTCCTGCAAACATGATTTTTACACTCTGCTTCCAACAGAAAAGTATATTAGGTTTTGAAATTGCTTATTTAATTATTCCTTACTTTAAATAAATTACAGCATTCAACAATGTTTTTCCTACTCATTATTTTTATGTGTGATTTTTTTTCTCTTTTTGAGATAGGGTCTTGCTCTGTCACCCAGGCTGGAGTGCAGTGACACAATCATAGCTCACTGCAGCCTCAAACTTCTGGGCTCAAGCGATCCTCCTGCCTTGGCCTCCCGAAGTGTTGGGATTATAGACATGAGCACTGTGCCCAGCCTCTTACTCTTTTTAAAAAGTATAATTTTAGAAAATGAACTTCTCAAACATTCCTATATCTTTCTCTGCCCCACAGCTTAAAACAAAAACAAAACAAAAAACACCCAAGAGAAGAGCCAAGCATAGTAGCATGCATCTGTAGTCCCAGCTACCTGGGAGGTTGAAACAGGAGAATCACTTGAGCCCAGGAGTTTGAGGCTGTGTTATAATCACACTTGTGAATAGCCACTGTGTTCCATCCTGGGCAACATAGTGAGACCTCATCTGAGAGAAAAAAAAAAAACCTCAAGAAACAAAATTAAAATAAAAAACACATTTACCAACCTAAACTGAAAGTCTGCTTTTAATTTAAAAATAGGCAGATATACCTATTTTATCCATATTAGAGCCAGCTTACAAACACCTAAAATAGATTACACTGGAAATCTGAATTCCCATAAATGCAAATTGCTGTGTAAGCACAAAATGGTATTTAAGTAAGTACTTACTAACCCATTGTCTGGTAATGATGAGTCATCTGGTTGGAAATCTACTCACCCATGGGTAGGACTACTACAGCAACCCAGTTCAACAACTACAGAAACAGCTGCTGCGTGACTTAGGGAGAAAAATGGAGCTGAGAAGAGACAGATGAGCATGACATCCCTGGAGCCTCCCCTTCCCTACAGCAGTGTGCACACACCCCCTCCAGTCCCCTTGGGCTCTGAGCTCCCTAATTTATGGTGCTGGCAGACCTGAGACAGTGAGGCAGGGGATACTGCCAAGACCACAGATGGTCCAGAAAACAGGTCAGTACAACTGGGACAGTCAGGAAAGGAGCTGCTGACAGCAGGCCCTGGACATGGCATAGGTAACACACACGTTTCTGGGGGGCCTATAGGAAGAGAGTAAACTGGTGATCACAGATCAGGCACTGGATTTGAAGTCTCCCTCCTCCACACCCCTATGAAAAAGGAAAGAAAGAACCCCTTTAACCATATGGCCATGCTCCCACAGCCACACAAGTACACAATGCAGCCGCTTGGGACTGAGAAGCTTAGTTGAAACTTCTGTTATTACATTAAACAAGCACCTAGCTCCTGAATGAACGTATGATCCTCTCAGGCAAGGGGAGTCTACTCAGAGGATGGCTCTCGAGCACGGGCTCAGAACGATATTATCGGGAATAGTCTTTGTAACACTGCAGCCCTACCAGATATGGTGCTCCTAGAAGGACCGGGTATGCTTAGCGGGGTGATGCGCACCCGCAGCTGGCCAACCTGTCTCACTGTGGGTCCACAGTTCCAGGGAAATGGCACAACCTGAACCTCAGAGTTGGTTCAGCACATGCTGAGAGGGGCTGATGCCGTTTATTTCCCCCCCAGCTGCAAAAGGGAGCCCTTGGGGAGCCTTCAGGCTGGGCCACGTGTCCTGGGCACTTACTAAGAGCCCCAGACATGGCTAGTTTGGAAAGCACCAATGCCCCTATCCTGCTGCACATCTCCTTCCTAAAATGTATCTGCCTGACACGAATCTGTGGTCTTACTGTCTCCCTTTGCCTCCTCCCCTTTACCCCAATGACAGTAGAGAAGCCCCAGAGTATCAAAAAACCCAGGGTGCCAAGGAGCCAGTGTGGAATGCTGGAAAAAAGAACCTGATAAAGGGAATGACCTGTGACTGGGAATAGGGCTCTTCATCAGCCAACGGGTTCCCAATTCTTTGCTTCCACCAAGTGGAAGGAGAACCTACTCTGGAAGCCTGCTGATAAACTACTAAAAATAATTTTTCGTGATGGGAACCTGAGTAATTTAGGGGATGTAACTTGGAAGGAATCTGAGTAGCTGGATGAACGCTGGAACAAAATTCACCTCATATCCACCTACTTACTTATGTGAACAAAGTTTCTCAGTGCTTATAACTACATAAAAAAGAATAGAACTCATGCCAAAGATTGTCTTATTCAAGCATGGATCCATCAAGTGGAAAAAATATCAAATATCCATCTTCTTAAGAGAGCTCTTTATCTCAAATTTTACTTTTTATATTTAATAATTATCTATAAAATATATAATTATATTGTCTTAAGCAATCATTATAATTTGTTTCAGGAAATTTTTCACACCTAGAACTTCATAGGAAATAATAAAGAGTTTAAAATGTAAATTTATATACATGTTTTCGTTGCACAGAACCTGCGCTCTTTTGTAGATGTTGACCGAGGGCACCATAGCGGGGATGACATGTTTGGCCTGAACGGGCCCCTCTATCAGTGAGGTTTCCTACGTCTATGATTTGCTGAAGTACCAATGGTTCCCTAATGCTCAATGGGTTGACTGTTAGCCAAGGCTGGAGCCTTTTTTCTTTTGCAAAGTCTGAGAGCCCTGACCAAGAAACACTTGTTTGGCAGATAGGCCTATTCCGGAGTTTAAAAACCAAACCAAAAACATGGGGCAGTGTGGAGGGGACTGGCCGGGACATCACAGCCCCGAGACTCTGAGCTTTACCTGGGAGTCAATGACAAATATCAGTGCTCCTGTCCCCCGGAAGATCATCTCATAGTCAAACGTAGGGTCAAAAAAGTCGATCTGTCCTGGGAAGTCCCAAATCTGAAAATTGACAAAGGAGCTGTTGGAAACATCTTCCCGGCATATCTTGTTAGTGCTCTCCAAGAATAGGGTTTCGTTGGGAGACATTTTGTGAAAGACAACTTTCTGAATAGACGACTTGCCGCTTCTCCTCAGGCCCATGAGCAGGATTCTCGGCTTCACCTCAGTGCTGAAGGGGTCGCTGAAGTCCAGAACTGGAGAAACCACAAAATGAGAATGAGGGTGAGACGCTTTCACAGCGGTTAATTAGAGGAGTTTCACTTCCACCTCAAATGTGATTCACAATTCACAGACGATGCTACTCTTCCAAAGAGAGTGCTAACTACATCCCTCCACTCACTGAGGGGACAGCTTTTGGTAAATGCAAAACACTCAACAATGCAGTCTTGCTACTTCTCACACAGTCCCAGGGGCCAGACACCAATATAATGCCACATCACAAGCAGGGACTCTGAGTGCGAAGAGAGAGATATCCTGGAACACACTGTCTGTGGAAAGAATCCAGATCTGAGCATTCAGGAGCCATATCGTTCTCTGAGAAGTCATCACTAAAGAGATGCTTGTTGATGTGAGTTATGTCTCTCTCAGTTACCCTCTTCTGGCTAGCACTCTCCCAAGCCATGAAGGCCTGGAAAATGGGCCTTGGACTAGACGTCGCAGGTTTGGACTGTGTTACACAGCAGATGCCAAGTCTGTGAGAGGACATCTCTTAGGCCCACCCTGGCTCGGGACCCCCATCCAGTAAGGTAGCTGCTAGCCAAATACAGTATTTAAATTAAAAATAATTAAAATTAGAAATTCAAATCCTCCTCCTCCTATGAGGTTTCTAGAGAAGTCAAATTCATAGACACAGAATGTTGGATAGTGGTTTCCAGGAGCTGGGGGAAGAGAGGAATAGGGAGTTCTTGTTTAATGGGTACGTAGTTTCAGGTGGGGGAATATGAGAAAGTTCTGGACATGGCTGTTGGTGAGGGGCACATAACAATGTGAATGTTACGTGGCTGTTGAGTACTTGTCACGATGAAACTGAGGAACCCCAGATTTGTATTGTGGTAAAATATGCATGACATTGTAACATTTACAGTTTCAACCATTTTTGGTGGTGAGGGGCACATAACAACATGAATGCTGCATCTGGCAAGTGGCTAACGTATTGGACAGCACAGACATAGAGCAGTAGTCCCCAACCTTTGGGCACCCGGGACTAGTTTCGTGGAAAACAATTTTTCCAGGGACCAGTGGAGTGGCGGGGGTGGTTTCAGGATGATTCAAGCGCATTACATTTATTACACACTTTATTATTATTACATTGTCCTATATAATGAAGTAACTCTGCAAGTCACCGTAATGTAGAATCAATGGGAGCCCTAAGCTTGTTCTCCTGCAACTAGACAGTCCCATGTGGGGGTGATGGGAGACAGTGACAGATCATCAGGCATTAGATGCTCATAAGGAGCACACAACCTAGATCCCTCGCATGTACAGTTCACAACAGGGTTTGCACTCCTATGAGAACCTAATGCCACAGCTGATCTGACGGAAGGCGGAGCTCAGGCAGTAATGAGAGCAATGGGGAGTGCCTGTAAACACAGATGAGGCTTCACTTGCTCGCCCACCGCTCCCCTCCTGCCATGCAGCCCAGTTCCTAACAGAACACAGACTGGTGAGGGTCTGTGGCCCAAGGTTTGGGAATCCCTGACACAGAACATTCTTACCCTCACGGAAAGTCCTAGAGGCCAGCACTACAGCAGTCCCTGGTAACAAAAATCAATCTTAAAATCCTTTGCTAAGGGTCCTGGAGGGATTAGGCATTACTTGATAAAAGTAGTAATTGGTGTAACAGCCACAAACCCTGTAGGGTTCTCTCTTCTTTGTTCTTGAAACATACAGTATTAATTCCACAATGTTCTTCAGTCCTAGAAAACCACTTAATTGGTAAGCAGCCTTCCTAATTGACCAAGAGTGTGCACATTTCACAGAAGTAAAGGAAGTACAGACCAGTGGTTAAGTGTTAAGGCTCTGAAGTAAGCAAGACTTGGGGTTTAAGCAATCAGACCTTGAAAAAGATACTTAGCTTTTGAGACTCAATTTCAAAATCTATAATGAAATAAATATCTCATAGGGCTGTTATAATAAATGAGATCAAGGACCAAAAATAATTATTAAAACTAAGATTCATTCAGCAAATGGTACTGGGCCAACTGGATATCCATACACAAAAGAATGAAGTTAGACCCTTATGTCATGCAAAAATTATATACATATACAAAATTTAACTCAAATGGATCAAACATCTAAATTGGAGAGCTGAAACTATGAAACTCTTAAATGAAAATGAACTAAGAAGGAAACACAGGCGTAAATCTTGGCGACCTTGCATTAGGCAATGGTTTCTTATCTATGACAACTACAGAAAAAAATAGATAAACTAGACTTCATCAAAAATTTTTAAAAGTGAAAAAACCTACAGAATGGGAGAAAACATTTGCAAATCATACATATGATAAGAGTCTAGTATCCAGAATATATAAAGAATGCTTATAATTTAATGATAAATGACAACCCAATAAAAAATGAGCAAAAGATGTGAATAGACATTTCTCCAAAGAAACACTAAAGGCCAATAAACATATGAAAAGGTGTTCCATGTCATTAGCCCTCAGAGAAGTACACGTAAAAACCACATTGAGATGCCACTTCACACGTACTAGGATGCCTGTAATCAAAATGACAGATAATAACAAGTGTTAGTGAAGATGTAGAGAAACTGGAACCTTCATATGCCACTAGTGGGAATGCAAAATGGTGCACTTTGAAAAACAATTTGACAGTTCCTCAAAAGATTAAACAGGCCAGGCACAGTGGCTCCCACCTGTAATCCTAGCACTTTGGGAGGCTGAGGAGGGTGGATCACTTGAGGTGAGGAGTTTGAGACCAGCCTGGCCAACATGGTGAAACCCTGTCTCTACTAAAAATACAAAAATTAGCCAGGCATGGTGTTGGGCACCTATAATCTAAGCTACTTGGGAGGCTGCTGCAGGAGAATCACTTGAATCTGGGAGGCTGTGGTTGCAGTGAACTGAGATGGCGCCATTGCACTCCAGCCTGGGCAACAGAGTAACACTCCATCTTAAAAAATATACGTATACTAAAAAAAATTGAAAACAGTATGTCCAGGCAAAAACTTCTTCTGCAAAAAATGTTCATAGCAGTATTATTCACAATAGCCAAAAAGTAGAAACTGCCCAACACCCATCAACTCATGAATGAATGAATAGAATGAGGTATATCAATGCAATGGGATATAGCCTGGACATGGTGGCTCATGTCTATAATCCCAGTACTTTGGGAGGCTGAGGCAGGAGGGCTGCTTGAGGCCAGGAGTTCAAGATCAGCCTGGGCAACACAGTAAGACCCCATCTCTACAAAAACTTTAAAAATTAGCTAGGTATGGCAGCATGCATCTGTAATTCCAGCTACTCAGGAGACCAAGGTGGGAGGATCCCTTGAGCCCAGTGGCTTGAGGCTGCAGTAAGCCACAATCATGCCACTGTACTCCAGTTTGGGTGATAGAGTAAAACTCTGTCTCAAAAAGTATATATACAATGGAATATTATTCACCCATAAAAAAGGAATAAAGTACCGATTCATGCTACAATATGGATGAACACTGAAAATATAATGCTAAGTGAAAGAACAGACACAAAATGTTATCTATTATATGATTCCATTTACATGAAATGTTCAGAATGGACATATCTATAGAGACAAAAAGTAGTTAGTGGTTTCCAGTGGCTAGAGAGAAGGGAAAATAGAGAGTGACTGTTAACTGGTACGTAGTTATTTTGGAGTGATAAAAATTTTCTGGAATTTGCCAGGCACAGTGGCTCACACCTGTAATCCTAGCACTTTGGGAGGCCAAGGCAGGTGGATTGCTTGAGCTCAGGAGTTTTGAGACCAGCCTGGGCAACATGTCAAAACTCCATCTCTAAAAAAAAATAATACAAATTAGCCAGGTGTGGTGGCATGCACCTGACCAACATGTTGAAACCCATCTCTACCAAAAATATAAAAATTAGCTGGGTGTGGTGGCATGCACCTGTAGTCCCAGATACTTGGGAGGCTGAGGCAGGAGAATCACTTGAACCCTGCAGGCGGAGATTGCAGTGAGCCAAGATCACAACTGCACTCCAGCCTGGCAACAGAGTGAGACTCTGTCTAAAAAAAAAAGAGAGAAAAAAGAAATAACTTAAATGTATAGAACTATAATCTGTCAATGAAAATAAGTAAGATAAAATTTACAACGTGAAAAGAGACAACTGACATACTATTTTATGTTTTAATTTACAAAGCTCAGGCCCTTAAGTTAAATTCCGAAGATACACAAGTTCACTGGAAACCTTTGATATTTCCTTTCACTTTATTTGCCAAACACAAATGTTTCAAAATCTTAAATACTCCTTAAATTGTGATTTCAACTCCACATTTTCTCTTTCAATTGTGCTCTTAAGGTTTCTGTTTTATAGATACAATAAATATGTGGGTTAATGGACCCAAAGCAGTTGCTTGGTAAATGCTGGTTAGACAGAAAGATATCTAAAACATGGTTTCCTTCTTGGAGAATCTTAAAAATCCAGTCCAAACTGTGAGTGTTGGTGCACAGATAGACAAAGAGATCATTGGAACAGACAGGGAATCCAGAAATAAACCCACACATACACGGACAACTGATTTGTCACCAAGAGGCAAAGAAAGCCAACTCCATGAAGAAAGGACAGTCATTTTCACCAAATGACTGATGGGCCAAGTGGACATCCATATGAAAAAAAAAAAAAATCCACTCAATTGGTCATAGTACTAACTGTAAGACCTAAAACTATGAAACTTCTAGGAGATGATTTTGCATTAGGCAAAAATTTCTTAGATATGACACCCTCCCCTAAATATTAGTAAACTGGACTTTATTAAAATAAAACTTCGATACCCATGAAACTTTAAAAAATAAAAATTAAAAAGGAAGAAAAGCACAACAAATCCAAAAATAAAAATTTTGTTCGGACTTAAAAGACAGCAGCAACTCTCAAAAAAACAGTAATAAAGTAAAATAAAAACTTCAAATGATATTGTTAAGTAATAAAGACAAGACATATTAGAAGAAAGTATTTGCAAATCATGTATCTGGGAAGGGACTTGTAAGCAGAATATATAAACTCTCAAAACTCATTAATAAGAAAACAAATGACTTAATTTTATTTTATTTATTTATTTACTAAGACAGGGTCTCGCTCTGTTGCCCAGGCTGGAGTGCAGTGGCGCAATCACAGCTCACTGCAAACTCTACCTCTCAGGCTCAAGCAATCCTCCTGCCTCAGCCTCCAGAGGAGCTGGGACTACAGGTGTGACTCACCATGGCTCAACTAATTTTTTGTAGAGATGGGGTTTCGCCATGTTGGCTGGTCTTGAACTCCTGGCTCAAGTGATACACCCACCTCAGCCTCCCAAAGTGCTGGGATTACAGGCGTGAGCCACTGTACCCAACCAATAACACAATTTTTTTTTTTTTTTGGAGACACAGTCTAGCTCTGTTGCCCAGGCTGGACTGCAGTGATGCAATCTCGACTCACTGCAACTTCTGCCTCCCAGGTTCAAGTGATTCTCCGGCCTCAGCCTCCTGAGTAGATGAAATTTCAGGCGTGTGCCACCACACCCGGCTAACTTTTGTATCTTTAGTAGAGACGGGGTTTCCCCATGTTGGTCAGGCTGGTCTCAAACTCCTGACCTCGTGATCCACCCACATCAGCCTCCCAAAGTGTTGGGATTACAGGCGTGAGCCACCGCACCTGGCCTCCGGCTGACCCAATTTTAAAAGTGAAACAAGCAAAAGATTTGAAGAGACAACTTGCCCCAGAAGATTTATAGAAGGTAAATAAGCACATGAAAAAATACTCAATACATCCTTAATCATTATAAAATGTAAATCAAAACTGTAATGAGATACTGTTTCCCACTAAGATGGCTAAAATTAAGAAGACACAGAGTAACAAATGTTGGCAAGGATGTGCTGGTACTAGAACTCTCATGCACTGCTGGTAGAAATGTGAAATGATACTATTTTGGAAAACAGTTTGGTGATTTCTTAAGAAGTTGAACATACACCTATCATATTATCCCTTCCATTCCACTGCTGAGTTTTTACCTAAGAGAAAGTTTTTGTCCATATAAAAAAGTGTACACAAAGGCTCATAACTTTATTTGTAATAGTCAAAAACTGGAAACAACCCAAATGTCCATCAGCAGGCGACTACATACACAAATTGTGGTGCATCTCAGCAATAAAAAAATATTGATACATAGAACCTGGATGAATCTCTAATTATGCTGAGTGAAAGAAGCCATTACTCCTTTTTCATAAAATTCTTTTTTAAAAATGTAAACTAATCTAATCTATAGTAGCAAATTGCATATCAGTGGTTGCCTGAGAAATGGAAGAGGCAGGGCTGGGTGTGGTGGCTCATGCCTGTAATCCCAGCACTTTGGGAGGCCAAGGTGGGTGGATCACCTGAGGTTAGGAGTTCAAGACTAGCGTGGCCAACATGGCAAAATCCATCTCTACTAAATATACAAAAACTAGCTTGGCATGGTGGTGGGCACCTTTAATCGCAGCTACTGGGGAAGCTGAGGCAGGAGAATCACTTGAACCTGGGAGGCGGAAGTTGCAGTGAGCCGAGATTGCGCCACTGCACTCCAGCCTGGGCAACAAGAGCAAAACTCCCTCTTAAAAAAAAAAAGAAAGAAAGAGAAATGGAAGAAGCAGTAGGCAGTAAGGAAAGGTCAGAGGGAGGAAGGGAGGGGTATGGGAAAACATTTGGAAGTGATGGATATGTTCTTTATCTTGACTGTGCTGATAGTTTCACAGGGGCATACATATGTGAAACATATCAAATATGTGTTATGTCAATTAACTGTTGTAATTGACAGTTACAGCTGCTATAAAAAAAATGTAATCTCAAGGTAAGAATGGAAACCTTAACAGTTATAGTTGCTCTGCTATCACCTCCCAAACAGCAAGTGTTTAATCAGTGCAAAGTAGAGTGAAATGCTTGTGGGCCAGGGAAGAGACCCAGTGGATCACACAGAATATGAATGCAGATTTAAAGTACTGCAGAATTTGGATGGGTTGAGAAAAAGAGAGGCAGGAGGTCCTCCATAAGAGGGAAGTCCAAATGTAAGCAGAGGCACAATGCCTTGCATGGAACAGGAAAATATGCATGCAATGAGAACTCATCGCTGTCATGTATGAAGGTGCCTACCATGTGCCAGGCACTATTTTAGGCACTCCACACGCTTCATCCCATTCATGCTCCTTCAAGAACAGACCTTATTATCCCCATTACACAGGTGAAGAAACTGGTTTTGGTGGAGTGCTCACCCAGAGCCTTCACCACCCAGAGCCTTCACCATCAATCGGCTCTCTGTTTGTCACATTAAATACTAAACTGTACTCTAATTTGCATATCTTATGATTTACAGGCTTAGAAAGGTCAAGTAACATTTAAACTGAGGGCTGGCCCACTCATGGTCTATGCATTCCCTTTCTGCTGTGCAACACTGCCTCCAATTAATGCAAGCAAAATTCCTTTAAATTACATACAAGTGAAAAAATATTCATGTGTTTATAAATGCCTTCCTTCCCAATTTATACTGCTAGATGTGGGTGTAGATTTAAGTGTCTCTCCAGCAGGGTCTGTAAGTCTCTATGTGGCATGATCATCTACGCTGATGCTCTGTAGAAGCTGGATCTCCTCCTCCTGGGAGGGTGGCGAGGTGACAAACACCATTGTGAAGGGGGAAGGGAGTATGGGTGCATGTTTACGTACAGAGAAATGCTGGGAAGCTAAATACATATACAGCTGCAACAACACATACAGCTGGAAGTATTTCCTTTTCCCTGCCTGCCAAATTTAAGCATGGACCACCAACCATTAAACAGCTGAGAAAGGGTGGCCTATCAGAAAGAACACCATCAACTTTGCAGGGACTCCCTGGTTCCGAGCAGATGCCCTCAGCTAGGGAGTATGGAAATATGCTGTGTAGGCTGGGTACAATAGCTCACACCTGTAATCCCTGCACTTTGAGAGGCCAAGGAAGGCAAATTGCTGGAGCCCAGGAGTTTGAGACCAGCCTGGGCAACATGGCAAACCCTCTCTCTACTAAAAATAAATATTTTTTTAATCAGCAGGTCGTAGTAGCATGTGGCTATAGTCCCAGCTACTCAGGAGGCTGAGGTGGGAGGATTACCTGAGCCCAGAAGTCAAGGCTGCAGTGAGCTGTGATTATGCCAGTGCACTCTGTACCATCATGCTCAGATAATTTCTTTTTTCCTTTTGGAGAGACGAGGTCTCCCCATGTTGCCTAGGCTAGTCTGGAACTCCTAGGCTCAAGTGATCCTCCCACTTCAGCCTCCTGAAGTGCTGGGATTACAGGAATGAGCCACCGTTCCCCGTCTGTGCTGGACATTTCTATAAACTTTACCAGCCCAGTGAGGGGGGATAAGTCTGTTCTACCCCTGAGGAATCTCTAGGAAGGAACCTGCCCCAAGCCATATGACTAGTATTGGTGGAATGCTCACCCAGAACCTTCACCACCAATCAGCTCTCTGTAATGTTAAGTACTAAACTGTCGTCTAATTTGCATATCTCATGAATTAAAATTTACAAGGGACCTTCTCCTTGAGGTGTTCTACAAAATGGCTTCATTCCAGCTGCTCTTCAAATATTTTACATCTGTGATTTCCAAACTTTAAGTCAGAACACATTAGTCTTCATAAAATCAATTTGTGGGCGTTAAACAGCAACAGCATTAAACAACAAAGATATTTAAAAAGAAGAAACTAGAAAAATATTGGAGCACTTGGTGCAGCGTAAGAGTAAAACATGGCTTAGTGAAACTCTCTTGGATTTATTTACATGTATGTGAGTACTCGTTCAGAGTATAAATATATTTACTGTGGGCCATGGTCAAAAATGTTGTAGGCCATGGCTTTACGTCAGGAAAGGTTTCTTATACATCAGAAATGGACTGCTGACAAAACTCTTCCCTCTAATCCCCTCCCACTCTCTCCTCAAGTATCTCTGCTTAAGAAACCTCATAGAGCCCAGGTAGTTTAGCCCAGGTAAAGCGTTAATCTGAGGGTCCAGGGTTTAAGCACAGGCACTAAAACAAATCCCCTAGAGTGCAGCTCTGAATTCCCCAAAGGGTCTCACTCGACAATAGGCGTGGTAGAGGCAGAGCGCTTATGCCGGAAAGGAAGGCACCTCAGCCCCTCTGCCTCCTGCATAAGACTGGGCTTTCTGCACCAACACCTCCCTAAGTATTACCCTTGTCTCAGGCTTCTAGGCAGTAAAAAAAGAGAATGAAAGATGACAGGCCCCCTAAAAGGAGCAATCAGAGGACAAGTCTTTAAACATCCGCTAAGGGAGGGCCCCCCTTCAACCTGCCCAGGAAGTTGCTGCAGTGAGATGAAATGTACAAGAGAGCAGTTTGTTCTCATTTCACCAAGGTTCCCTGAACACTGGCCAAGTATGAGGCAGGGCTGCAGACACAAAGAAAAACGATTCATCCCCTTGCAATTAGAGGGGAACACAGACATGAGAAACTGGCAATTACCATGCACGGCCAGCTAGGTATTCTAGGCACTGAGAGAGGCTCCCTGGAGGAGTAACATCTGAGTCTTAAAGGAGAGGAGGCGTGGAAGAAATGAATGAGGAAAAGGTTGCTCCAGGAAGAGATTTTCAAGTTCAGGAAACTGGAGGTTAGGGACTGCAGTTTGAAGGCAACAAGAGGCAACACTCTGTAGAGGTGATCCACCTGCCTCAGCCTCCCAAAGTGAGCCACCGAGCCCAGCTTGGAAATCACTAAGGATTTTAAAGGGAGACTAATGTGATTTACATTTTATTAAGTTCACTCCAGAAACAGACTCCCTTGCGGGAGCCAGTGTGGAGTTAGGAAGTTGTTCTAGAACACAAATGAAAAAGAACTAAGGCACAGGCTGTGGAAATGGGCAGAAGAAATGGACTCATGAGCTGAAATCTGTGTCCCATTGGGCATAGGAGACAAGGGAGAAAGAAGCCCTGGGTTCCTGATCTGGCAGCTCATTCACCAAGAAGGTTAGGGGGAAGAAGCTGAACAAAAAGTGTTTAAACTTGTTGAGTCTGAGAGGCTTGCTGGTCTGCAGCTCACATGGAGAAAGGATCCAGAGCCTCACGAGGGAGGTAAGAATGTGACAGGCTTGAAGCAGGGAATAGAAGCTGCTGAGCTAGCCCTGACCTTGTGGGCTGAAAGTAAGGGCATGTTTGAGGAGTTTTAGCTTTGGCCACAGCGAAACAACTCAAACCAATCCATTCCAACCTCTCATCAATCAGCGGTTGCCATTTACTGACCACCTACATAGCACACAGTGTCATCTCTCAAGGTGGTAACACTCATCCTTTGCAAATGTAAATGGCACCTCCCATGCAGGTACTCATCAATGGGCATGGTGTTTCAGTCAATCAGGCGGACTAAGCTCTAGAGATCTGATGTACCACAGTGTACCTACAATAGCTTACTGTGCGCTTAAAAACTTACTAAGACAGATCTCATGTTAGATATTTTTACCATAGTGACATTTTTAAAAACTGTCACGACATAAAGAAGAGGATAAATGAACCAATTAAAAGATACTTAGGGAATATCCAGGCATTGAGAACCTTTATGTCTGTGGAATATTATAAGGCAACAAAGCAGTTTTTACCTGGGGATATATATATATTATACATATATATTTTATATATATATATGGCCATGGATAATGGACTTCCTGATTGGTTTTTCTTTTTTTCTTTGAGAGAGAGGGTCTCACTCTGTCACTCAGGCTGGAGTTCAGTGGCTCAATCATAGCTCACTGCAGCATCAAACTCCTGGGCTCAAGTGATCCTCCTGCCCTCAGCCTCCCAAGTACCTAGGACTACAGGCACATACCACCTCCACTACACCTGGCTAGTTTTTTAATTTTTGGAGGGGCAGGGGTTAGAACCAGGGCCTTGCCATATTGCCCAGGCTGGTCTTGAACACCTGGGCTCAAGCAATCCTCCCACCTTGGCATCCCAAAGTGTTGGGATTACAGGTGTGAGCCACTGTGCCTGACAACTTCCTGATTTAAATCTTTATTTTCTCTATATTTACAAAACATCAATGTGGCCTTCTGCCATTTTTCCCATGTGGGTTATTACACACATACTTGAAGAACAAAAAACAGTTGTCATTTGAAGGGGTATTAGGTATTCGTAAGCAATTTCTGCCTTTCTGTAAAATTTTGATATTATATTCCAAAGGGGGATTTTTTTCTATTAGTTTAAAATTTGGGCCCAATGGCCTGTGTAACACAAATTATAGAATAATATGAAAACAAGATGTTGCAGTTTGTAGCTTAACAAAATTAAAATTGTTGTTAAACTGAGGCCTCAGTGCTTACCCACAAGAGACATGCAATAGATGTTTGTTGGGATGATTACATGAAAGTGACTGAGTAGAAGTTGAGGCTAAGTTAACTGAAGCTTTAAAAAGAAACTTCATGTCTGACTTTGACCCAGATCAACACTTGGAACTGATACCAAGGGATCAGCTTTATGCCCAGGTGTAGTTTACTTACTGTGGTCAGGGACACCAAGTAGACCTCACCTCTCCTCCACTCAGTGCTGTCAATACCCAGATTTCCCAAAGAGCCCACCCAGCCTTCAAACTGGACTGCTGTAGACCCCAGGAAATTCAGTCACCCACGGAACAGCACTATGGGGAGGAGTCATCAAATTGGCCCATTATCAGTTTTTAACACCTGCAGGCTAATTATTTAATCCGGAATTATCCAGTAACCAGCAGAGCCCTGTCAAAAACCAACAGGCCTTAGTGAATAGAAAAAGAAGGGAGAGAAAGATGGATTGGTGCCTTGAGTATAACAGGGCTGCCTGGGGACCCTGCCTGACTGATCTGAGGGTTAGGAATGCTTACAACAAAGAAGGAACCAGAAATCAGGAAAATGGGAATTGACACTCAGTGTTCACCTCCTCACACAGCTCTTAAGATTGGCCCTGCCGCCTCTCCAGGAAGAACGAGGCATCATATGAAATGCACTTCATAAATTCTAGTGCATTACACGATTGAGAACTATTATAATTAAGGAGAGTTCTCTGAGAGGTAACATCTTTGAACAGGCTCAAACAGGAAAATAAACTATTTAATGCAAGAATCAAGTGGCGAAGTGACAGCAAGTGGAATGGTTGAACACGTACTGGGTTAGTGTCAGACTAGGGTTCAAGTCCCAGCTCTGCTATTTACTAGCTATGTGACCCTATACATGTCCCCTTACCCATGAGCCTTCATTTCCTCTTCTTTCAGTCTCTATCCACAAACACACATACACACACACATGCACACAAACACACACAGTCACTCCCCTTCTTTTTTTTCCACCCCAAACCTAGGCAACGGGAGAGTCTTTTGTGGAATGTGACTACAGTGAGAGGCTCGCTCAACCTTAAGGGAAAATTAGAATGTCTTCACTATTAGTATTCTGTGGGATCAACAAAGGCTTATGCATCTATGTGCTTATGGTTTTAGGAAGAGGCCTCTGGTGTGTTTCTATTTGCAACTTTCTCTGTGGCTCCTTTAAATTTCTGGAGCTTCTGTTGATCAATGGAACTACTTATACATTCAAGACCCAGGAGTTCAGTGAGAAATTTCAACCCAAGTGGAAATGAATCTTGTGAATAATAACACTACTACTACTAAGAGATATGCAAAAATCATGAAGATTTACTGTCCATTTGATTAACAACTTAGTAGAGAAAGTTAAATGCAAACAGAACACATATTTTTCAAAGGCATAAAGATTTTTGAAGGTGATTCTTTTATTTGTGTGTGAAGACTAAATCTTTCCCTATGAAATCCTCTCAAATCACACTGGCAGATAACTAAAAAACAAGATAGATACCACATATGAGTATTTCTTTAACATATGTATTCAGTAGCAGTCCTAATGATAAGGGGAGTGCTGGGAAGAGAAGGGCATGGTCCCTTTAAATGATATGGAAGAAAGAAGGGAAATGCTGGGTAGAGGAGGGCCTGGTCCCCAGCAAGGGCTCCACCCCTACAGACCTAGGTGAGGCCAGGCATTTCCTGCCCAAATGTTGCAAGAGCCCCTGGCCTGCCACATCCCCATCCTGTGGCTATAAAAACTGAAGACCTGGCCACACGCGATGGCTCACTCCTGTAATTCCAGCACTTTAGGAGGCTGAGGAGGGCAAATCACCTGAGGTTGGGAGTTTGAGACTAGCCTGACCAACAAGGAAAAACCTGTCTCTACTAAAAATACAAAATTAGTCAGGCGTGGTGGCGCATGCCTGTAATCCCAGCTATTTGGAAGGCTGAGGCAGGAGAATCGCTTGAACCCAGGAGGCAGAGGTTGTGGTGAGCCCAGATTGCACCATTGCACTCCAGCCTGGGCAACAAGAGCTAAACTCCATCTTAAAAAAAAAAAAAAAAGAAGACGACTCTTGGGAGGCTGAGACAGACGGATCACGAGATCAGTAGATCGAGACCATCCTGGCCAACATGGTGAACCCCGTCTCTACTAAAATACAAAAAATTAGCTGGATGTGGTGGTGTGCACCTGTAATCCCAGCTACTTGGGAGGCTGAGGCAGGAGAATCACTTGAACTGGAAAGGCGGAGTTTGCACTGAGCCGAGATTGTGTCATTGCACTCCAGCCTGGCAACAGAGCCAGACTCCAACTCAAAAAAAGAAAAAAAAGAAACCAAGACCCTAGCAAGGCAGAGAATGAAGGGGCTGGACGTCGAGAAGCACATCAGTGGAGGAACATACAAGCGGCCGAACATCTAGAGGAGCGCATCAGTGGAAGAAGATAAAAGCGGCTGAACGTCGAGAGGACATTGGGAGCATACCAGCAGGCCATGGATCGGCAGAAGGACACAGAGTTTGGCCAGAGTGGTCAGAGAATAGCAGCCAGACTCCAGGCAAAAACCATCTCCCTTCTGGCTCTCCCATCTGCTGAGAGCTACTTCCACTCAATAAAATATTGCACTCATTCTCCAAGCCCAGGTGTGATCTGATTCTTCGGTACCCTAAGGCAAGAACCCAGGATACAGAAAGCACTCTGTTCTTGCAACAAGATAGAGGGTCTAATTGAGCTGGTTAACACGAGCCCATAGATGGCAAAACTAAAAGAGCACCCTGTAACACACACCCACTGGGGCTTTAGGAGCTGTAAACATTCAGCCCAGACACTGCCATGGGGTCAGAGCCCCACAGCCTGCCCGTCTGTGTGCTTCCCTAGAGGTCTGAGCAGCGGAGCAGGAAGAGGGGAGCCAAACCCCCATCACACATTCTGCGAGGGGGACAAGGGAACTTTTCTCATTTCACTAATATGTTCTGGTTTACCAACGTGCCTGCAAAAAGAGAAAGGTATTCTTACAAACTTTTAAACAATCACTTTGAGAGTGCACTAAGGTTGGCTTTATGCAGTCCTCTATTTTACACACTAAGAAATGAAGCCAAAGTCTTTCTCGGAGGACCACAAGAGGAGAAAGTTGACCAGCAAGCACCCTGGACCCTGTAGCCCAGGAGTGAAAAACATATTTGTCTTGAGTGTCACAGCAGAACCAGGAAAGGCAATCACATGAGAGCTTTAAGGCTGTGGCACAGGAGGGAGAACAAAAAAGATTTCTTAAAAAATGAAAAGGATACAAAAAGAATAAAGGAGATAGAGAAGAAAGAAAGAAGAGGCCAGACGCAGTGCTCATGCCTGTAATCCCAGCACTTTGGGAGGCCGAGGCAGGTGGATCACTTGAGGTCAGGAGTTCAAGACCAGCCTGGCCAACATGGTGAAACCCCATCTCTACTAAAAATACAAAAACTAGCTGGGCATTGTGATGGGCACCTATAATCAGTCCCACCTATTGGGAAGCGTGAGACAGAAGAATCACTTGAACTCAGAAGGTGGAGGTTGCAGTGAGCTGAGATCGCACCACTGCACTCCAGCCTGGTGACAGAGTGAGACGCCATCTCAAAAGAAAGAAAGAAGAAAAATGAGCAGGAACAAGGTAGCTGTGCTAAAAGTGAAATTGATTGTCACCAGCATTTTCTATGGGCTGGGGGAGGATTGAATAACACAGGGGATGAACTTGGGGCAGACTTGTCTTTGAAAGACAATCTCTCAAACCCAAAGCCATCATCTCTTATCCAGAACTTGCTGTTTGTGCCTCCTGTTTCTATTAGACTACCCTCTGTCTAACATTAAAATGCAAGAGACCGCTAATAAAAAAGAGAGTCAGTACTCTCTGGTGCCCTGAATCACTGACACGGTTTATAAAATGTCTGATACAAGATATTGTCCCAATATAGGCATTCAAACAAGTATTTACCTAAGGTTTGACTTTGATCACGTCACTTTAAACTATCCTGTAGTTTCATCTGTTCCAACTCTTCTGTATTTCCAGGGCCAGAAAGAAATCCAAGAGAGAAGTTGTGTCCAAGACTGTAGTCAACCCAACTCTTTTTGGATAAGACAGAATTACAAGAAAAGGGGCTTACATTTCCACACACTTAATCCTCTTCCAAACTTTGCTCACTTCTAGCTCATGACAGGGCTGTAGAAAAGTCCCCTGGTATCTCTGAGCCATGGTTTCAGTATCGGGAGAACCATTAACTCTACTTACTTCCAAGGAACAGTGAAAAGGTGAATTTGCTAATTTTTTAATTATTTTAGGAAAAAGCCATGCATAGTCATGCATGCCTACAATCCTAGCTACTTGGGAGGCCAAAGCAGGAGGATTGCTTGACCAGCCTAGGCAACATAGAGAAACCCACTCCCTTCCCCACAAAAAGCTGACACTAATGAACTAATGATTAATAGATATGAATTGCTGGATTCACCCCATCTACATCCTTTAGGAAGGAAGACCCTGGATCTTTCATGCCTCCAGAAACCACCTACAGAGTCACTTCCTCAGACCCTAAGGGTGTGCACAGGCTGCTATGAAGACAAAGACCGAACTTTACTGGACTGTGGGTGAGCAGCTATGTTAGCCAAGTTTCCCCTAAAAAATGGGAGGGGCTTTGGGGGGAAAACAATTTTACTTTCTGATTAAATATGATCTTTTAATTGCTTTCCTTGTTATTATAGGGTTTTTTGGTTTTGTTTGTTTGTTTTGGGGGGACAGAGTCTAGCTCTGTTGCCCAGGCTGGAGTGCAGTGG
The DNA here is from genome assembly GCA_963573385.1 of Cacajao melanocephalus. Lineage (NCBI taxonomy): Eukaryota > Metazoa > Chordata > Mammalia > Primates > Pitheciidae > Cacajao > Cacajao melanocephalus. Next base: position 77,584 of record CAUYLG010029293.1, read on the forward strand.
TACGATCTCAGCTCACCACAACCTCCGCCTCCTGGGTTCCAGTGATTCTCCTGCCTCAGCCTCCCGAGTAGCTGGGACTACAGGCACATGCCACCATGCCCAGCTACTTTTTGTATTTTTACTGGAGACGGGGTTTCACTATGTTGGCCAGGTTGGTCTCGAACTCCTGACTTTGTGATCTGCCTGCCTCGGCCTCCCAAAATGCTGGGATTACAGGCATGAGCCACCCTGTTATTACAGTTTTTAAAGCACAGTAATTTATTAAAAGCTTTAAAGTCCATGAATCTAAAAATAATCATTATTTTTGATGAAATTGTTTTTAATGGCCTAACCACTGCCTCCTCTCTGGGAGTTGAAGGTGAGACTCACCTTACCTGTAATTAACTACCATGTGGGGAAGGTTGAGAAGTGTCCAGATCTGCCCTAAGAGAACTCATGTGCCTGAGAACATTCTTGCAATTCATGAATAAAATATGGAGTGGAAGCCAGAGAAGTGCAACTTAAGTCTCACCTTAGCTGCCCTATGTTTTCAAACTTAGTACAATGTGGTAAAACTTTCTTACAAGGCACTCGGTTTAAAAATAAGATCAGAGATTCCTTTATAAGTCCTACAGACTGAGGGAAATGAAAATTTTATTACATACCCACCTTCAGTCCACTTTTCTTGCATGGCTCCTGATAAATTGCTTTGCAACTTAGCCTGCCATACCAGTTGGTCCCACATCCCACCCTTAGCCTCCAGCCTGACAGGGTAGATTTCTGAACTTAATGGAAAAAGCCCCAGGTCTCCACTAAGTGCAGGCACTAAACCAAGCTATTAGGAAGGGGAAAGGGGAGTGGGGGTTCATTAGAGAAATGCTTTGCTAGTGGTTCAGAGTACACCATATCCATCCATCTTTTCTCAGAATAAGTAAGTCCTTTTTTCCTACATTCCACTTCTTAAGTTTGAGAGTAGGTAAATGTAAATTTTACCAAAAATAAAACAAGATTATAATGCAACACGGGAATCAGCCTTCTGAAGGACACAGGAAGGGAAGTCACAACTCCCAACCTCCCCTTCCCAATCCCCACTCCCCAGACCACATCAGCTGGCCTGACAGCCATCAGGAACAGTCCTCGCTGGAACTGCTGACTGAGGAGCCTATCTGCCACTAGAAAGCAAATGTTCAGACAGAGATTCTGCATCAAGGCCTAAACCCAAAAGTCAAAGTCAGGGAAATCTGGAAAGAACAGAGACCAAAATATAAGGGAGGAAGTCTGAGAAGCAGACCACCTATCCACAGCAGGCCCAGCGTTTGCCAAGCAAATATGAACATGTTGCTCTTCTCACAATACAAATATATTTAATCCTTTTATAGCAAGATCCCAAGCTGATCCCAAGAGCTCTTTCAGAAGGATTTTATTACGCAAATCACCAAAAATCAGTTACAGGCAAGTTTGCCTTTAGGTTAGCAGCTAAAGAGCCTCAAAGTCTGGGCCCTAGGGAAGCCCTTTGTTCCGGGAATCCCATCCTTCAAGCAGGGCTTTAATTTCACTTCAATTTCAAGTCCCCACATCAAATTTTAAAAGTGCCCACTTAAAGAACTGCAGAATAAACGAGGGGTCCAGTACTTTTCCTGGACTCTCCGGGCCTCAGAACAGTATCAAATTAGAGGGCTTTCCCTTCCGGATATGGTTCCCCCACCCCCCACTTTTTTTCTTTTTTAAAAAAGAGAATTCCGCACACACCCTGCTGTGTCCACCATTTCAAATACCTTGCAAATACATCCCTATTCTGCATATCTCCGGAGTCTTCTGAGAATCTGGGAGGCGCTAACAAATGGAATTTGAATAATAATGAGGGAACTGAACAATTTAATTACGGAAGGTAGCTCTAGAGACTCTAATAAAAGGACTGAGAGCCTTTATCTACGAAACTGTGGCCCGGTGCTCAACGATAGGACCAATTACCGGAAGTGCAGAAGACAGAAAGCACAAAGGTGCACACATCAGTTTAAGCAAATGAGGAATCAGCACAAATCATGCCAAGAGAGAGAAACAGCCCAAGAGAGAAAACATTTTATGAAAAATGGTGACTTGGGAGGCTGCTTTCTCATCTATCAGGCATAGTTAACTTTATTTCCTTTCTGATTCATTGAAAGTCGTGCCTGCCAGATGTAGAATTATGCAACTACCCTTGTGAGAAAGGCTTTGTATAGGGAATTTAAAAGAAGTTCAGTGAATACCCAATAAAAGTTCTTTAAAAATCAATAGTCACAAAGATACTTGTATCTCTAACACAATTTCTTCAGTGCTAAACACTAAAGTTAGTTCCTTCTCGTGGATGCACACAGCTTCACCGAGAATAATATCACGTGTAACAGCCACTTTCTATTGACCTTTCCTAGTGACCTTACAATAAAGGAACTTTTGCTCGCTTTTGAGGGAAACAAAAAAAGTTTAACCTTTCTAGAATCCTAAAAGGCTTTCAACTTCCTCAGACCTTAAGAATAAAATGCAGGAAGCCCCCACAAGCTGAACGATTGATTGCTAAACCCTGCTTCTAGAACAGGAAACTGAGTTTGCTTCAATGGCAAGAATCCCCCGCCGCGCGCTCACTCCCAGGCAGGCACTGCCAAGTCCAGGTGGTGATACGGGGTGCAGATAAGGTGTCCTGATAACGGCGTTTGCGTGGATCCCGGGAAACCTGCGGCCACTCGGCGACCCCCAGAACAGCTTGGAGAGCATCCCCCCACCCCACGGCGGGTCTCCCCAGCCACCACCTGGGCGGCCCCAGGACCCCTCCCGCGGCGACGCGGGGCGAGACTGACACCCGCAGCTGCCAAAGACCCTGCCAGTCACGCTGCCGCCGGTGCCTTTTTTAGCCACGACATCTGACTCTGGCTTCAACAGCAGCGTTCTGGAGAGAGGTCCCAAGGCGCGCCCGCCGTCCCCTCCCCTCCCCAACCGCCAGACGCTGCGGAGAGCTCGGGTGAGGGGCGCTGGAGGCACTGGCTCTGAAAGGGGCAGAAGCGCGCGCTCCTCCAGCCCAGACGCTTCCTCTCTCCTTCCCCTTCCCAACCGATCCAGGTCCCCCCTCCGCCACCAGCACCGTGCTCCCACGTTTGGCAGCTCGAGGTCGCGCTTCTGTCGCCCCTCCCCACCCCAACCCCTCAACTCAGCTCCCCTGCACCCCCTCCAAGTCGGTGGCCCGTCCGCTGCCAGGCTGGGGTCGGGGGGCGGGAAGACACCACGGGGAGGAAAGGGGCTCGAGCTGAGGGCGCGGGGGCCGGGCGCTCACCTCCCTCCTCAGTGCCGCTGTCCGGATCTGCGTCCGAGGAGTCGGGCCCGTCCCCGTAGTCCGCTAGCCCCACTAGCTCATCCTCCTCCTCCTCCTCCTCCTCCGCGTCGTCCTCGTCCTGCGGCTGCGGCTTCCCCAGCACCTGGCTCATCGCGCCCACCGGCCGGCCCTGGAGCGGGGAGGGTCCGGGGTGGGGGCCAAGCCTCCTCGCTGGCCTCCCTCAGCCTATTTCTGAAGCGGGGGTTTGTCTAGAGCTCTGCGGGGGCCGGCGGAAGCGGGGGCCGCGCGTCCCCAGGCGGGCGGCGCCCAGGTCCGGGTCCCGCGGTTCCCAGCGCGCGCGAAGCCCCCTCCCCCGCCCCGCCCGCCGGCGGAGGAGTCAGCCGGAGCGCGGCAGTTCCTCCCCGAGGAGGGAGAGAGAGAGACTGCGTGACCCTAGTCACCTGACACACACTGTCACACACTCACACACACAACCCGCACGGGCGCGCGCGCGCTCGGCTGGCCTCGGGCACCACTCGGAGGGGCGCAGGGCCGAGGCCACACACGCACACGCACTAGGAGAGCGGGGCGGCGCGGGGTCCCTGCACCCTCCCAGACACTCACACAGACACACGCCCCGTACACTGGGCCCCCGGGACGCCGCGCCGTCACCCACCGCGGCTGCGCGCCAGGGGCCCCCACGCGCCGCTCCTGCACGTGGTCCCTACACAAGCGGGGGAGGGGGCGCCGCACACCCTGAATGTCCCCTTGCTGTCCCACTCCCACCACGCACACACACCGGCAGAGCCCCTACCGTGGGTGGCTGCCTCCTGATTTCAGTCCCAAGCTAGGATCCCAGGTGGGCGGCCTCCCAACACTGTGGCGCCCAGACCCCCACCCCAGAGCAGCGTGCCGAGGACACCCCGTGGACGCTCAAGAGCCCCAGGCAGAGAACTCAGAGAAATGCACAGTGGAGGCGCAGTCTCCATAGCAATTGTCTTTTAGTGTGGCTTTATGGTTCAAAGTGCTTCCCACTAAGAATATTCAAAAAGCAGGCCTAGCCAGATGTAAATTTTTCTGAAGAAATCACATGACTCGTGCCTGCTTAGACTAAATAATTCCTCGGCAGCCTTTTGGAAAAGGTCTCAGTGTATAACACACTCGGGGGCTATTCATGGCCACCTCCTCATGTCTCATTGTTGCATAGACTGTAATCCCACATAAATAAAATATTTCAAGGCTTTTGTGGGAGTAGGGGAGTGGTGGGGGGGTGCAATTCTCAAATAGGAATAGCAGCAACGTGGAGTGAGACTCTAAAACCTGCATTCCTCCTTCACAAGCTTTTCACCACGGAACACACTGTACCCACCCTTTCTGGGTACTGCAAAAAATCACGTGGATGAACTTCCTTCTATGGAGCACAATAAGAAAAAACCGGCTGGTCAGCATGGTGATCCAGCTCCTACAGGTGCCAGCAGCTCAGCCGCTGGTGCGGTGCAGAAGAGGAGGCTGGGAGCTAGGGCAGGAGACTCTCCAGGCCCAAGAGTGCTAACTTACATAAGAAACATTTATTAACCACCTGCTGTATGCCTGGGGCTGGGCTAAGTAGGGGATCTAAGGATGCTCAAGGCAGTGTGTTCCTGCCCTGAGGGAGCTCTCAGTCTACCACATCATGACTCACTTCCTGGATGTTCTGTATTTCTGAGTGTTAAAGGTGGATGCAGACACTTTTCAGAAGGTAGGTCCTTCTGATTGGAAAGGTCTCCTGAGATTTTCCAAGAGAGGCAGGCAGTATAATTTGGTATGACTGTATCAGTTAAGGTCCTTCCCAGGACGAAACAGATGGTAGGTGCAAAGATTTTTAACCGAAGCCTTCAAGTGAGGGAACAATTTACAGGAGTGTGGACAGAGTTTAGGGAATCAACTCAGGTATTAGCAATAGTGGGAAGATATCACCACCCCTAAATTTACAGGAAGGGAGCTAAAGCCCTGGAGAGGGGCCACAAAACAGGAGCTGTAACTAATGAGGAAGTTGTTGCTGCCAAAACTGCCTCACATCAAGGAGAGAGCAGAGGAAAGAAATACCCTGACCTCTCTCTCCATCCATCCTCCCTCCACTCTCCTGTGTCTCCCATTGACCAAACCCAACTGGAAGCCAGGAGGCAAGGGAGCCCAGAACCTAGTCCAGGACAGAGATTGGATAGGGAGGGAAGAGAGTGGGTCCCAGGGTGCGGTGAGGTGCCAGGAGCATCACCAACACAAGCAGGCACTACTTACTCCCATCAGAGGCAAGTTACTTAAGCCCTTCTAAACCTGATTGCTTATCAATAGAACATCACTCCTTCTAAGGATTATTAGGAAGATTAAATGAGGGGGAAAAAAAACTTCAGGTACTTACAAAGCTCATTTCCTAGGAGTAATTTTCCTACCCCATTTTCATCCCTTCCAACAAAGGAAACTCCAGGGAGGAGGGCCTCCCAGAGTGTGGCTAAGGACTTTCAGCTATCCTATAGCTAGCCCACCACCCTTGGGGCCTTTGAGCTGGACTGATTCAAACTGGAAATAACAATTTAGGAGATCCTGGAAGACTGTCCCAGGTCAACCCAGACTCAGACCTCTAGGGCATTCCTGGGCAGGTTGCCAAGTGTGTATGCCCCATGGACCCACGGGATCAGGAAAGGGCAGGTCATAATCCAACAGCCCCACTGTGCCTATGGCCCAGAAAGGACAGAAATGTCTGATGATTCTCTGACTTCCCCCAAGAAGAGAGATCTTAGAAGGAAACAATAGATTGGAGCACACTCCAAGATAGTTGAAAATTGGACCATTCTTTTTTTTTTTTTTTTTTGACACAGAGTTTTGCTCTATCATCCAGGAGTGCAGTGGCACAATCTCAGCTCACTGCAACCCCTACTTCCCAGGTTCAAGTGTTTCTTCTGCCTCAGCCACCCAAGTAACTGGGACTACAGGCATGTACCACCACGCCCAGCTAATTTTTGTATTTTTAGTAAAGACGGGGTTTCACCATGTTGGCCAGGCTGGTCTCAAATTCCTGACCTCAGGTGATCTACCTGCCTTGGCCTCCCAAAGTGCTGCGATTACAGGCATGAGCCACAGCACCTTGCCTGGACCATTCTTAAAAAGAAGAATAAAATAAAATCCCACAAAAAAATCAGTAAAAGTCAAATCCTCAATTACATTCTACCCCAAGCTAGATAAAAGAGTCATATGTAGATTTAAGATATTCTAATTTACTGCCATTTCAGAGATGTATAGTATTGAACAGAACAGGAAAAAGCTTGATTGCTTTTTCTCTTTTGCTGACATCATTTCAATACTGTTAGCTTTCAAACAAGAGATATGTTGAAAATATTCTAGAAGTAGAAGTTCTTGAATTTAAAAAATCACATATGTAGACTCTTTCCAAATTTAAATAAAAATTGAAAAACAATACGAGAACCCTGAAAACCTTTAAGAAACTCAGCGTGGGCTCTGCTCACTGAATTGGCTGCTGCCTTGGCCACTCTGGACTGGAGAGTGCTCCAAAGAATGTGAGGATTTGTCTCTGGGCTACCCATGGTTTTTGCTGTTGTATGTAACCATAGCAAGTATGTAACCACGCCTTATACTTGACAGGTGCTTAATAAATGCTTATGGGAGGAAAGAAAGAGGGGAGAAAGAAAAGTAGGAGAGAAGGAAGAGAGGGAGGAAGGGAAGAATAAAAGAAGGGTGGGAAGAAGGGAGGAAGATGGTATATGGCTCTTCACACAGATCTAGCCTATTTTGGAGAGAAATTTCAGGAAGAAATAGCAGCCAAGTTTTCTACTTGCTCCAAGCCCTAGGAAATGCCACCGTGGGGGTAAATATGAAGTGCGAGCTATAAGAGAGCAACTAGGAATGAGCTGACATGCAAAAAGAGCATATGTCTTAGGCCTTCATCTGTCCAAGATTGCCTGACATCTGAAGAGGCTACAATATCACGAAGACTAAATGCTTATTTTAACTTAAAAAAAAAGAAAACTCAACTTTTAGATATTTTTTAGTATCATGAAAGATGAGCTTTGTCTATTACCCGTTAACATTTAGCCAAGTAACATTTACTGAGATTTTCTACAAATGAGGAGGCACTGTTCCAAAATAATATGAACTTTAAAATATTCTCTTTAAGTATGTAATATTATCCCCTCTATTTTATAGATAAGAAAACTGAAGTCAAACCATTCACCTAAGGTACTACACAGAATGGATGGAGGAACTACTTTGGAACTCAGACAGCCTGACATGAAACCTTAGTCCAGGCTTATACACCTCACGGCACATGGGCCACATGTGGCCCAGGATGGCTTTGAATGCAGCCCAACACAAATCCGTAAATTTTCTTAAAACATTATGAGACATTTTGCTTTGTTTTTTTTTTTTTAGCTCATCATTTATCGTTAGTGTTAGTATATTTTATACGTGGCTCAAGATAATTTTTCTTCTTCCAATGTGGCCCAGGGAAGCCAAAAGATTGGACACTTCTGCCTTAGTTCTATTTAATGGCTTAAGGCTAAAGTCTACATTAAAGCCATTGCTACAAAGAGAATAAAATACCGAGGAATACAACTAACAAGGGATGTAAAGGACCTCTTCAAGGAGAACTACAAACCACGGCTCAAGGAAATAAGAGAGGACACAAACAGATGGAAAAACATTCCATGCTCGTGGTTAGGAAGAATCAATATCGTGAAAATGGCCATACTGCCCAGAGTAATTTATAAATTCAATGCTATCCCCATCAAGCTACCATTGACTTTCTTCACAGAACTGGAAAAAATCACTTCAAACTTTGTATGGAACCAAAAAAGAGCCTGCATAGCCAAGACAATCCTAAGCAAAAAAAATAAAGCTGGAGGTATCATGCTACCTGACTTCAAATTATAGTACAAGGCTACAATAATCAAAACAACCTGGTACTGGTACCAAAACAGAGATACAGACCAATGGAACAGAACAGATGCCTCAGAAATAATGCCACACATCTAAAACCATCTGATCTTTGACAAACCTGAAAAACACAAGCAATGGGGAAAAGATTTCCTATTTAATCAATGGTGTTGGGAAAACTAGCTCGCCATATGTAGAAAGCTGAAACTGGATCCCTTCCTTACACCTTATGGAAAAATTAACTCCAGATGGATTAAAGATTTAAACATAGGACCTAACACCATAAAAACCCTAGAAGAAAACCTAAGCAGTACCATTCAGAACATAGGCATGGCAAGAACTTCATGGCTAAAACACCAAAAGCAATGGCAACAAAAGCCAAAATAGACAAATGGGATCTAATTAAACTTAAGAGCTTCTGCACAGCAAAAGAAACTATCATTAGAGTGAACCGGTAACCAACAGAATGGGAAATTTTTGCAATCTACCCATCTGACAAAAGGCTAATATCCAGAATCTACAAAGAACTTAAACAAATTTACAAGAAAAAAACAACCCCATCAAAAAGTGGGCAAAAGATATGAACAGACATTTTCCAAAAGACATTTATGCAACCAACAAACATGAAAAAAAGCTCATCATCACTGGTCATTACAGAAATGCAAATCAAAACCACATTGAGATACCATCTCATGCCAGTTAGAATGGCGATCATTAAAAAATCAGGAGACAACAGATGCTGGAGAGGATGCGGAGAAATAGGAATGCTTTTACACTGTTGGTGGGAGTACAACTTAGTTCGACCATTGTGGAAGACAATGTGGCGATTCCTCAAGGATCTAGAACTAGAAATACCATTTGACCCAGCAATCTCATTACTGGGTATATACCCAAAGGATTATAAATCATTCTATTATAAAGACACATGCACACATATGTTTATTGCGGCACTGTTCACAATAGCAAAGACTTGGAACCAACCCAAACGCCCATCAGTGATAGACTGGATTAAAAAAATGTGGCACATGTACACCATGGAATACTATGCAGCCATAAAAAAGGATGAGTTCATGTCCTTTGCAGGGACATGGATGAAGCTGGAAACCATCATTCTCAGCAAATTGATACAAGAACAGAAAACCAAATACTGTATGTTCTCACTCATAAGAGGGTGTTAAACAATAAGAACACATGGACGCAGCGAGGGGAGCATCACACACCGGGGCCTGTCAGGGGGTGGGGGGCTAGGGGAGGGATAACAGAGTGTCGGGGGATTGGGGAGGGATAGCATTAGGAGAAATACCTAATGTAGATGATGGGGTGGTAGATGCAGCAAACCACCATGGCACATGTATACATATGTAACAAACCTGCATGTTCTGGACATGTGCCCCAGAACTTAAAAGTATAATAAATAAATAAATAAATAAATAAAGCCATTGAATTGAAAAGGGTAGAAAGGAAGTGATAAGCCACTCTCAATCTCCTAAGTAAAGAAGCAAAACTCATATAGACACTCAAAAAAATGGATCTGTTGTCTCAGCCGGATTTAATTTGCAGGATTCACTGAGAGGAAAGGGAAAAAGAAAAAATGAAAAGCTTCCTAACCAACAAAAGAAAGAAAACTTCTTGTAATACAATTGTGGATTGTCATCATTCCTTTCACTAGGAACACAAGTAGCAAGTGATTTAGTACCCTTTCTGGTTTATATTTCTATACTGTATGCTAAGCCAAAGTATAAAATCCAAGTGCACTTTGGCTTGAAAATTTGAATTTTAAAGGCCAGAAGTTTGTTTCCTTATTTCAGTGAATTATTTTGCCATTACCAATCAGTTAGATGTCTTGTGATGACAAGGAACATGAGAGCTATTTAAAAGAAAGCTGCACAATGTAGGCAGAGTAATTGCAGTCCTGAATAGGGCAAGCAATTGAATACAGCCTGTGTCCTGCATCGTAGGGTATTTTGAGGCGTCTTGTGGCATTGTGCCTTGTTCCTGGGATTCACATGTTGAAAGCTTTTCATGCTTTCTTTTTAAATACGTATTTAAAGACATTCGTTCTCTCTCAAAGCAAGCAAAGAGACTTCTACAGAATCTGGCTGGACTTTCTAACCCAGGGAAGCCAAACAAATTTCTCAAGAGGTCAGCTCACCACCTCCAGTTCACCTAAGACATCTGATGATCTAGTGAAATTATTAAAAATCATTGAACAATGTTTGGGAAGCAGTCTCTCATGAAAGAGATCTTATTAAAATGTGTTACAATGTTAAAAAACATGTGCATAGTAAAATAGCCCAACAACATGAAACAATATGCAATGAAAAGCTAGTTTCTCTCTCTCCTGACCTACACCCGCCCCCCCAGTTGTCTCTAGAGGGAAACACTTGGTCTTTAAATGTGCAGACATACTCATAGCCATTACAGAGATTTCTATTTTGTAACTTCATCCCTTTAACAGTTGACAAGCATTTTTTAAAGAAAGAAAATGAAGACGATGGAATTTTCAGATCTGTGCTATGAAGGACAAAAACAGAGGGAAGTGAAAGAGTAGCTGGGAGTAAGGGAAGGCGCCTGATTTTGATGGGGTGGGTGGAGAAGATCTCTCTAAAAAGGTGACATTTGAGCTGACCAGGAGAAGGAGAGAGCAAAACGAAAGTCGAGATGGAGTGTTTCCCAGAAACTGCTGTTAAACCAAGAAGAAGGCGCAGGGTTTGGTGTTGGAGGAACAGGAACGAAAAGGCCAATGTAATAAAGAGCAGGAGGATGGTAGGCACAAGGGACAGATAGTTTTTTCAGCCAGGATAGAGAATTTGGATTGTAGTTTAAGTGCCAGTGGAAGCACTGAAGAAGTTTAAGAAGAGAGGTGGCAAGTAGGCACAGTGGCTTATACCTGTAACGCCTTTGGGAGACTGAGGCAGGAGAATCACTTGAGCCCAACAGTTCTAGACCAGTCTGGGCAACATAGGACACCTTGTCTCTACCAAAAAATAGAAAAAAATTAGCCAGGCATGGTAGCATGCAACCATAATCCTAGCTACTCAGGAGGCTGAGGTGGGAGGATTGCCCAAACCAAAAGGTCGAGGCTGCAGTGAGACATGATTGTGCCACTGCACTCCAGTCTGGGTGACAGAGCAAGAACCTATTAAAAAAAAAGGGGGGGGGGGAAGGGAGGGAGGGAGGGAGGGATGAAAAGTGTTGTATACTTTTCTTAAAGCTCACTCTGGGCCAGGTATGGTGACTCATGGGTTCAGCTTGAACCCAGGAGTTTGAGGCCACAGTGAGCTATGATTGCACCACTGCGCTCCAGCCTGAGCAACAGAGCAAGACCTCGTCTCTTACGAAAAAAGGAAAAAGTAAGATATTACTTGTATGGTACACTGGTGTGTAAACAGACAGGCTACTCACAGCCAGAAGTGACTCGCCCAAAGACTTTAGTGACCTCAGGTCTTGCCTAGCTGCCCCAAAGGCTGAGGGGATCAAAAACTTGGCCATATCTGTAAGCCATTTATGGCACACAAGTGATGGTGGCAAGCCAGTTGGGAAGTTCAGCTTAGCCCATATGGGTGGGGTGTTTTGAACTTTGCAGCAACTGACACAGTATATATCCTTTATGAGTGGAGGGAAGAAAGGATTAATGAAGCTTGGTCATATACCTCGTGATGAAATTCAGAAGTCATATCATATTCAGAGGATCTTGGTAAAGAGGTCTCTGGATATTACAGGAGACAACTGAGATGCCTCAAGAAAGAGACCATGGCTGGGTGTGGTGGCTCATGCCTGTAATCCCAGCATTTTGTGAGGCTGAGGCAAGAGGATCACTTGAAGTCAGGAGTTCAAGACCAACCTTACCAGCAAAGCAAGACTCCATCTCTACCAAAAATAAAAAATAAAATTAGCTAGACACAGTGGCATGTGCCTGTAGTCCCAGCTACTCAGGAGGCTGAGGCAGGAGGATCACTTGAGCCCAGGAGTTTGAGACTGCAGTAAGCTATGATGGCACCACTGCACTCTAGCCTGGGTGACAGAGAGTGAAATCCTGTCTCAACAAAAGCTGGAGGGGGGACCTTGCTTTTATTTCTCTCTGACTTCTCCCTTTATTCTTCTTTCTCTGCATGAAAACCGGCTTTCTGTGCTTTTCCCAAAAGAGGCAGGAGACAGATGCCCCGCCCTCCTAGTCACAGTGATAGTGAGCCCATCCTCTGGAATCAGGTTACCTGGGTTTAAATCCTAGCTCCATAACTAACTAGTTGTGTGACCTGCAGCAAGTTACTTAACCTCTCTGTCCCTCAGTTTATTCACCTTTAAACTGGAGATCATGTAATATACCTCTCTAGGGTTGCAGGAAGGAATTAAATCCATTAAACTATATAAAATAATTTAGGACAGTGTACTAGTCCATTTTCACGCTGCTAATAAAAACATATCTGAGACCAATGTCAAGGATGGCACCACCAATCAGACCTCCTTGGAGCTTTTCATGTATCTGAACGAAGTCACGGGCAAGCTCGGCATGGGCCGCATTGACATCATGGAGAACCGCTTCAACGGAATGAAGTCCCAAGGTATCTAGGAGACCCCAGCAGGCACCACCCTTTACCACGATCATTTAGACATCGAGGCCTTCACCATGGACCGGGAAGTGCTCAAAATCAAACAAGGCCTGGGCTTGAAATTTGCTGAGCTGGTCCGTACTGGTTTCTGGCACAGCCCTGAGTGTGAATTTGTCCACCGCTGAATTGCCAAGTCCCAGGAGCGAGTGGAAGGGAAAGAGCAGGTGTCCGTCTTAAAGGGCCAGGTGTACATCCTCGGCCGGGAGTCCCCACTGTCTCTCTACAACGAGGAACTGGTGAGCATGAACGTTCAGGGTGACTGTGAGCCAATTGATGCCACCGGCTTCATCAACATCAATTCCCTCAGGCTGAAGGAATAGCATTGCCTCCCGAGTAAGGTCACTGCCAAATAGACCCCTGTACAGTGAGGAGCTGGGGCCTCTCAATTTGCAGATCCCCCAAGTACAGGTGCTAATTGTTGTGATAATTTGTAATTGTGATTTGTTCTCCCCAGCTGGCAGTGTAGTGGGGCTGCCAGTCCCCAGCTTTGTTCCCTGGTCCCCGTGAACCCTGCAAACGTTGTCATCAAAGGGAAGGGTTGGGGGCAGCTGCGGTGGGAAGCTATAAAATGACAATTAAAAGATTAAAAAAAAAATACCTGAGACTGGGCAATTTCCAAAAGAAAGAGATGTAATTGGATTTACAGTTCCACATTGCTGGGAAACCCCACAGTCATGGCGGAAGGCGAGAAAGAGCAAGTCCTGTCTTACGTGGATGGTAGCAGGCAAAGAGAGAATGAGGAAGACGCAAAAGAGGAAACCTCTAATAAAACCATCAGATCTCATGAGACTTATTCACTACCATGAGAACAGTATGGGGGAAACCACCCCCTGTGATTCAATTATCTCCCACTGGGTCCCTCCCACAACACATGGGAATTATGGGAGCCACAATTCAAAATGAGATTTGGGTGGGGACACAGAGCCAAACCATATCAGACAGTAAGCACTATATAAGTGTTAGCTATTATTATCTTCAATTCCCAGGAAAGAAAATCTGATTGGCTGAGTTTGAGCCAGTGGTTCACTCCTGGCCTAATCCCCTAATCATGCATTACATATCACTATGTACTAGTCCTCTAGAGCATTTATCTCAATTGTAATTGAAGATTTGATTGAGGACTGTATTCACCACTAGACTGTGGGGTATCTTCTTTCGTCCACCATTCTATCCTCAGTGCCTAGCACAGTAGCTATAATCTGGATGAAATACAATTCTAGTGTATACCACTTACATTGTATTTTATGTGCAGCATATATACATATAAAATATAAATATAAACATAAATAGCTTGATGGTGGTTAAGTCCCAATAAATATGTGTTGATGACTAAATTAATGGTCCCCTTCACTGTGGCCGGAGGTGCAGCTGTGTGGCTGCAGAGGTCTACCCTCAGGGATGGAGAGGTAGTTCCTAATAAAGGGGGCTAAGCTGAACAGAAACCTCCAAATATATCTGCCATTGCCAGGCACAGGGAATACAAAGTCAAATAGATGTTGGGCAGACACCGCTGGAAGCATAGCCAGTTCCTCCCTCTCACCTCTTTCATCCTTTGTTTGGTAACTTTATTTATTTATTTATTCTTTTTGTTTGTTTGATTTTTGAGACAGAATCTCGCTCTGTCACCCAGGCTGGAGTGCAATGGTACAATCTCAGCTCACTCTGCCTCCTGGGTTCAAGTGATTTTCCTGCCTCAGTCTCCCAAGTAGCTGGGATTACAGGTGCCTGCCACAATGCCCAGCGAATTTTTGTATTTTTAGGAGAGATGGGGTTTCACTAGGTTGGCTAGGCTGGTCTCGAACTCCTGACCTCAGGCGATCCACCCACCTAAGCCTCCCAAAGTGCTAGGATTACAGGCGTGAGCCACCGCACCTGGCCTAGTTTGGTAACTTTAAATGTTGGGTATCAACATACTCAGGAAAGGAACCCCAGACCCAGAAGCTGAATCATGGTTAGTCTATGGTAAGTATGGTAACCATTCCGCTATCTGTCATCCAGTGGTAACCAACGACATGTAAAAGGAAATATGTCTCAGGGCATCTGATGAGAAGTTGTTCCCCAGTTGAAATAAATATGGTGAGAAAGCCTGAAACCTTTCTTGCCAGGATATCATCAAAGACAAAAGCCAAAACTGAGGTTGGTACAGTAGAATGACAGAAAAAGCCCAAGGCCACATATTTTTATCATATAAATTATTACCTTTTTTTGAGACAAGGTCTCGCTCTGTCACTGAGGTTGGAGTACAATGGCACAGTCGTGGCTCACTGCATTCTTGACCTCATGGGCTCAAGCGATCCTCCTACCTCAGCCTCCTGAGTGGCTGGGACCACAGGTGCACACCACCACACCTGACCAATTTTTTTATTTTTTGTAGAGATGGGGTCTCCCTATGTTGCCCAAGCTGGTCTCAAACTCCTGGGCTCAAGCAATCCTCCCACCTTAGCTTCCCAAAGTGCTGGGATTACAGGTGTGAGCCACCCTGTGCAGCCGACATATTTTTGTTGTTTAACCCACTCTAGACAAGCACACTCTTGCAGCCAAACACAATGTAACTGATGACTATGGTTCTTAGGAACTGAAAATAAGTAAGGAAGACAGATCAGAAAATCAGAAGCTTAAAGTCAGAAACAGAGAAGGATGGCCACTATCACCACTCCTGTTCCACGGTGTACTGTAGATCCTTGACTGCATAATAAGATTGGAAAATGAAACAAAAGAATTGTGCCACTAAAATTGTGCCACTTATTTTATTCATAAAATTAAAAAGTTGACAAATTGGACTTTGTCAAGATTAAAAAACTCTACAAAGACCCTGTTAAGAGGATGAAAAGACAAGTGACGGACTAGGGTAAAATATTTGCTAACCACGTATCTGACAGAAGCCTCATATCTAGAAAGTATAAGAAATCCTCAAAACTTAGGGGAAAAAATCCAATTAGAAAATAGCAAAAGACATTTCGCTGACAAGGATATAGCGATGTCCAATAAGCACATTAGAAGATGTTCACATCATTAGCCATTAAGGAAATACAAATGATGATGATGATGATTATTGTTAGAGAAGGGTCTCACTCTGTCACCCAGGCTAGAGTATAGTCACAGCTCACTGCAGCCCTGAATTCCTGAGCTCAAGCAATCCTCCTGTCTCAGCCTGCCAATTAGCTAGGACTACAGGCTCGTGCCACTATGCCCTGCTAATTAAAAATTTTTTTTTTTTGTAGAGACGAGGTCTCACTATGTTGCCTAGGTTGGTCTCAAGCCCCTAACCCCAAGCAATCCTCCCACCTCAGCCTCCCAAAGTGTTGGAATTATAGGCATGAGCCACCACACCCTGCCCAAAATGCAAATTATTAAGACCACAGTGAGATACCACCACAGAACCATCAAAATGGCTGAAATTTAAAAATAGTGACAACACCAAATGCTGGCAAGGATATAGAAACTTGGATATATCATACATTGGTGGTGGGAATGTAAAATGGTATAGACACCCTGGAAAACGGTTTGGCAGTTTCTTTTAACAGTAAACATGCAACTACAAAATGACCCAGCAATTGCCCTTCTGATTGCTTTTCCCAGAGAAGTGAAAACTTATGTTCATATAAAAACCTGTATATGAATGTTCATAGCAGCTTTATTCATAATAACCAAAACCCAGATGCTGTTCAACAGGTGAATGGCTAAACAAACTGGTGTATCCACAATGTGGAATATTACTCAGCAATGAAAAGAATCAACAGTTGACACACACAACAACTTGGATGAATCTCAAGGGCATTATGCTGAATGAAGAAAAAGTCTCAAAAGGACCCATACTGTATGATTGCATTTACATAACTTTTTTTTTTTTTTTTTTTTTTTTTGCAATGGAGTCCTGCTCTGTTGCCCAGGCTGGAGTCCAGTGGTGTAATCTTGGCCCACAGCAACCTCTGCCTCCTGGGTTCAAGCAATTCTCCTGCCTCAGCCTCTCGAGTAGCTGGGACTACAGGCGCACACCAGCATACCCAGCTAATTTTTGTATTTTTGGTAGAGACGGAGTTTTGCCATGTTGGCCAGGCTGGTCTTGAACTCCTGACCTCAAGCGATCTGCCCACCTCACCCTCCCAAAGTGCTGAGACTACAGGCATGAGCCACTGTACCTCGCTTACATAACATTCTTGAAATGACAAAATTACAGAGATGGAGAACAGATTAGTGGTTGTCAGAGATTAGGGATGGTGTCCGGGAGAGGCTGAGTGTGACTTTAAGTAGCATGAGGAAGAGTCTTTGTGGTGATGGCATAGTTCTGTATTTTGATTGAATGGTGGTTACATGAAGCTACACATGTGATAAAATTACACAGAGCTACACACACACACACACACACACACATACACAGTACCAATGACTCAATATCATAAAGATGCCAATTTTTTCCAAATAGCAGTAATAGGAAACGTTCTTGCTCCCATTACATGAAGGCTGCAGACTTTTTGCGGCCATGTTGGACTCTGCATGATTCCATTTGTCTTTTCATTCTGGGATCCCCACTGAAGGTGCAGCCACTCTTTGGGGAGTGATCTCATGGCAAATGGCAGAAGCTCAAGGGAGGTAGGGGAAGCACTAAAGCATACAACATAATTTAAGCTTCTGCTCCAATTTGGTGTTGGCCAAGGCAAGTCAACACAAGCCCAAAACCAGTGAAGCAGACTGGTTTACCCCACCTATAGAAAAGTATGGCAAAGATGGGAACAAATAATTGTGAATGAACAATGCAATCCACCACATATATTTACTGAGATTTCAAATTAAAATCTCAAGTTTATCATAACAAATGAATTAGAAAATGTCTATGGAGGAGCAAAGAGCTAAGAATACTTGAGATCTTTGTAAAGAAAAAAAGAAATAAGTTAGGGCGGGACTTGTATATTTGGAAATCAACACTTAAAGTCACAGGCCATGCTTGGTGGCTCACACCTGTAATCCTAGCACTTTGGAAGGCCAGGACAGGTGGATCACTTGAGGTCAGGAGTTCGAGACCAGCCTGGCCAACATGGTGAAACCCTGTCTTTACTAAAAAAAAAAAAAGAAAATTAGCTGGGCATGGTGGCATGTATCTGTAACCCCACCTACTCAGGAGGCTGAGGCAGGAGAATTGCTCGAACCTACGAGAAGGAGGTTGCAGTGAGCTGAAATCGTACCACTGTACTCTGGTCTGAGCAATGGAGTGAGACTCAGAAAGAAGGAAAAAAGGAAAGAGAGAAAGATGAAGAAGGAAGGAAGGCAGGCAGGCAGACCACAGAGTTCAGGCAGTATGATGCTAGCACAGGGATAGGCAAATGGAACAAAATAGAGAACTGAAAGCAGACCCATATGTATATAGAAATCCATTGTAAGAGAGCTCTGGCATTGCAAATGAAAGGAGAAATGAATTTCAGATGGAATGTGGACTTACACATAAAAGGCAAAATTGTAAAACTTTTGAAAGAAAATATGGGAAAATATTTTTATATCCTTGGGGTCAGAAAGGACTTCTCAAAACACATGAAACAGGGCAAAAGACACCATCAATTAACAAAAGAGGAAACAGGACTAGGTATATTAAACATTAAAGATGCTTAGCTGTACTGATAATTGGGGAAATAGAAAGTACAACTATTATTAGAGATGATTTAGATGAAAACAAATGCTGGCAAAGATTGTGAGGCATGAACAACTTTAATATACCGCTGTTGGAAATGAAAATTGGTACAACCACTTTAGAAACCAATTTTAGAAAACAACCAGTTTAGACAGTTTAGACATTACCTAGTATATTTGAACATGCACATACCTTAAGACCCGATGATTCCACTTCTAGATATACATCCTAAAAAAATTCTTGCACACATGTATCAGGAGAAATATTTAAGAATGTTCACAGTTACACGGTTTGCAATAGCAAAAACTGGAACCTATCCAATATCCAAAAGTAGAATGGGCAATTAAATTGCGTTATGTTTTTACAACACAATACCATATAACAGAGAAATCAAATGGGTGAATCTCAAAACAATGCTGGGCAAAAACTGCAAGTTGCACAGGAATCAGGCAGAATGCTCAAAAACAAGCAAAAACAAACCATGTAGTATTTAGAGACACATATATTTGTGATAATAGAATTATTAACATAAAACTCAGGATGGTGGTTCCCTCAGAAAGAGTAGGATATGATTATAGAGGGGCAAATGGAAGGGTTCTTCCTTGAGTGGAAGCTTTAGCAAAGGCAGTTTCAGGGGAGTGGCAGGGATGGAAGCCAGAATAGTGTGCTGAAGGCTGCACTGAAACTAACAACATGACAAAAAAAAAAAAAAAAAAAAGAAACAAACTAACAACATGAAAGATAGCTAATGCAGTCAGCTCATCAAAGAGATGTTGTTGAAAACAGGAGCAGATTATGTTATCACAAAGCAGTGAAAATGATCATTTGCAGAGCAGACTTCTTTCTCACAAGGCAGAAGGAGGGGGTGCTAGGGTGAATTTAAGAGGCCGGCTGTGATTGAGCTGAACTGATGGGCAAGAACTGAGCTGTAGCCTGGGAGCCTTTCTCATAAAGAGGGAGATTTAGGAGTCTTCTTCGTTTGTTGCCCAAAGACTGTGTGCCCACTTGGAGATGAGCAAGCAGCTCAGCCACTGCCTGCTTTGGCTCTCATGAGGCCTCCTGCCAGGAATCCCCATTAATCAAAGTCTGGGAACAAAAGCAGACCAGTCAGTTCCCAGGAGCACTCACATGTCTTGCAGGCTCGCTGGGGCTTTCTGTTTCTTTCAGCATGATTGCTCTGACTGCCCACACATATAACTTAAAATCCCATCTCAGTGTGACTTTATGGTGATGTTTTAAAAGGTTCTCAGGAAAACTGAGCATTTGCATCATTGGAAGTTTATTCAAGGGACTAGCTAGGAAAACTCAATGTGGAAAAGTACAAGAGAGAAATGATCACATTGAAAGGTCATTTGTACAAACCTTGACTTTGGGGGTTATCTGGGAACTCATTAGTGACCTGCCTGGAGAGAAACCTGGAGCTACAAGCCAGCAGAGAAAGAAAATGTGTTCTATCAGCTCCAGGTGGGGAGCAACAGGAATGGGGCACAAATCTGAAGAAGAGCTGGGCGCAGTGGCTCACACCTGTAATCCAACACTTTGGGATTACTGGAGGACTGCTTGAGCCCGTAGTTAAGACCAGCCTTGACCTCATCTGTGTTAAACATAAAAAAATTAGCTGGGTGTAGTGTGCACACCTGTAGTCCCAACTATTTAGGAGGCAGAGGCAGGATTGTTTGAGCCCAGGAGTTCAAGGCTGCAGTGAGCTATGATTGAGCTATTGCACTCTAGCCTGGGTCACACAGCAAGACACTATCCCAAGAAAAAAAAATCTGGAGAAGGCCAAAGGACTCTGAGAAGAGAGATTTCACACCCTGTTAGGTAAAACTGCAGCTATGACTATGGGGTTGGGAAGTTTCAGAAGCAGTAGGAGAAAAGAACTTCCCCTCTCTAGTGTGGGAAGAGGCTCTTGGGATTTCTCCAACCTAATGATCCCTGAGGGAGAGAGGAAAACAAACATCTTAAGGAAAAGGAAGAAATCACCATGTTTCCTTTCTCCTGGAAACCAGGCCTGTTTCAGTGGGAATAAAAAAAGTCAGGTTTGTGATAAGCTTGACCCAAAACCTCAGGTAAGATTGAAAGTCCATTTCAGGGTGCCGCCTGCCTCCTCCTCCATCTCTCTGCCTTTGGAGAGCAGACACCTGTCCATGCTTCTTCAAAGGGTGGAATGAGATCCCATCCATCTATACATGTATTCAACAGTAGTTTATTGAATGCTTCCTGTGTTCAGGGAGCTCTTGTAGGTACTGAAGAAGTGGCTGTGAATGAAAATAGACAAAACCAGACTGAGATAATGGTATGTAAAGTGTGATACGAATATGGGGATCAGGTTCGCTCAACGGTTTTGCCGTTTCCATATGGATGATTCCAACAAGCTACTTACAGTCAAGCTGTTAGGAATAAAGTCTTCCTTTCCCCTCTCTAGCTACTCCAATGAATCTGGGTCATTCACCATTGTTCAGCTTGCACTGAGCAGCCCCAGTTAAGTGAGCTGAGCTATGATGGTTTCTTTTTTTTTTAATTATTTATTTATTTATTTTGAGATGGAGTCTCGCTCTGTCGCCCGGGCTGGAGTGTAGTGGCGCGATCTCAGCTCACTGCAACCTCTGCCTCCCAGGTTCAAGCGATTCTTCTGTCTCAGCCTCCTGAGTAGCTGGGATTACAGGTGTGTGCTACCACGCCCTGCTAATTTTTGTATTTTTAGTAGAGACAAGGTTTCACCATGTTGGCCAGGCTGGTCTCTAACTCCTGACCTCAGTTGATCCACCCACCTCAGCCTCCCAAAGTGATGGAATTGCAGGCGTGAGCCACCGCGCCCGGCCAAGTGAGCTATGGTTATGTTGAAATAACCACTTGGCCACGAATTGTGTGAGGGTCAGAGGTTTCTACTGCCAATTCTCCTCCCACTCCAATACACCTCCTGGCACCCCCACGCGGAAAACCTCACCCCAGTGTAGGCCCCCTTCCTCCCACTCTTCAGAGGGTGGCGGCCCCAAGCCAGGAGCGGGCTGCAGACTACGGCCAGCCTCAGGGCCTCCGGGGCGCCACCTCTTTCGCCCAGGGGCCCCCGCCGTGCCCCGGCTGGCCGCTGGGGGGCGCTGCGGCCCCGGCGTAGGAGCCGCCGGCGGGGCGGGGCGGGGCGGGGCCAGCAGGACGGGGCGGAGGGCCCTGCGGCGGCGGGCGCAGCGGGCGCGGCGGGCTTAGCCACAGGTAACCCGCGAGAGCAGCGAGCGCTGCCTGGCGCGCGGGCGGCTGGAGGCGCGGCGCTGGGCGGCGCCGAGGCCCTGGGGCCGCGGGAGCCAGCGAGAGCCCGTCCCCGTCGTCGCCCCTCGCCCCCACCCTGTTGCTGGCCTCGGTCCCTGCGGCGTGGACGTCCGGCGCGGGAGAGAAAGGTACCGGGCGACCTCGCTAGCTCTCTGGGACCCCCGCTTACCCCGGGCTGGGTGCCTCAGGTCGGGGAGGACGCTGTCGGGGGCAGGGGGCGCCGCTCTCTGGGCACCTCATGATCGCCGACTGTCCGCGGGGGAGACCCAGACACCGCGCCTCGCCCCCTGGCCTGCGGCCTCCGAAAACGCCCGGCGCGAGGGGTCCCCCCGGGGCGCCTCCCTCTCTGCCTGGCCTCAGTTGCCTCCCTGGAATCTGGAACTTCGGGTGGGGAATGTGTAGAACTTTCTTCTGCGGCTCGTCTCTCGTTTTCCTGCTCGCTCGCAGTTTGAAGGAAGGGCGATGGGGGCGGGGGTCCGAGTACCCCGCGGTCTGCGGCGCGGAGGAGGGTCGGTCCCGGGCCTGCGGCCGCCTCCAAGTAACCCCGTCCCGGACAACTGCACGGGGGTGCAGGCACAGGAGAGGGGCCGAGACCCCGCCGGAGCCCCATCGGCGGAGGCTCAGCAAGTGGCATCTCCCGGGGTCCAAGGAGCCGGCGTGCTGTCTGGTTTGGGTCCAGACGTCAGCTCAACCGAGCTTTTCTTGGGCATTTAGGTGTGTTGCTTCCGGTAGATATGGTGGCGGGGGGGGGGCGGGGTGCGGCTGGGGGGGTGCGGCGGGGGAAGTGCAGCATTATTTGTGACTCAAGAGGGACGTGAACGTCTCAAAGCTGGTCAAGAATGTTTCCCCCGAGGTATCATGAGATGGGTCACGCGGTAGCAAAGAGCCACTTTAAGGTCGTGAGACTGAGTTTTGACTCCACCACTTGTTAGGTGTGTGACTTGAAAAACTCACTTCTTTAAACCTTAGTTTTTAGAACTGTAAACTACAGGTGTTGTACGACAGGTATTGTACGTAACCTCGTGGTATTGTGTTCATGCAGTGAAGTGATGCGAACGAAATGCTTGCCATGTCCTCTTGTGTGTTAGACACCTTCTTTTGTGAACCTGTTGGGTAATGAATTAATTCATGCTTGTGTTCTATCTGTTAGGCCAGTGTAAGTGGAAAGAGCTTGGGCAGTGAAGACAAAACACACCTGGGTCCAAGGTGGTCCCATCCATGGTGTACTGATTGGGGGTTTCTCATCCGCATAACAGCAATAGCAACCTTGGTGCAGTTTTTGTTGTTTGTTCGTTTTGAGACAGCCTCGCTCTGTTGCCCAGGCTGTAAGCCTTGACCTCCCTAGCTCAAGCGATCCTCCCACCTCAGCCTGGGACCACCACATTTGGCTAATTATGAATTTTTTTTTATTTTACTAGAGACAGAGCCTCACTATGTTGCCCAAGCTGGTTTCGATCTCCTTCTGCCTCAGCTTCCCAAAGTTTTGGGATTACAGGTGTGAGCCACCGTGCTGGCCTGCAGCCTTGTTCTTTAGTAGGTGTGTCTATACCGATACATGTTACATTTCCTCTATCATCTTAATTTGTTTAGCGTATGGTAACAAAAAAAGTCTTTTAAAAATTAGGGATACAAGGCTGGGCACTGTGGCTCACACCTGTAATCTCAACACTTTGGGAGGCTGAAGTGGGTGGGTCACCTGAGGTCAGGAGTTTGAGACCAGCCTGACCAACATGGAGAAACCCCATTTCTACTAAAAAATACAAAATTAGCCAGGTGCGGTGGCATATGCCTGTAATCCCAGCTACTTGGAAGGCAGAGGCAGGAGAATCGCTTGAACCCAGGAGGCAGAGGTTGTGGTGAGCCAAGATCATGCCATTGCCCTCCAGCCTGGCCAATAAGAGCAAAACTCTGCCTCAAAAAAAAAAATTATCAATACAAATTAAAATTGGGGAGCATTTTCTGCCCTCTAGGTCCTACTGGAGATGGGGGAAGGGTATAAGAGGGATGAAAAGGAATTAAAGAGACCCAGAAAACAACTAATTGCAGTGTTGGGAAGTATAAACCAATGGTAATTTTTAAAAATGCAAATTTATTAACTCCTTTTTTATGGTGGCACCAAAAATTAATCTTAGTCTTTCACTTAAACTCATCAGCCTCCCCGAAGCCTTTCCTGATAAGCATATGCTCCACGTAAAAGCAGACTGCCTGTGATCCAACTCAGCTTAGAGACTAGGCACATTTCCAGCTTCCAAGCCCTCCTTCTTGTGTAGAGATTCTGGTGCTGCCACTGTGAAATACATCATACACTCAGACAGTAGAAAGCTTAGAGTGAAATGTAGAGAATAATAGTAAATCACACCCAAGTACGTGTCACGGGCTGAAGAACTAGAATATCCCCAGGCCCCTGGAGCCCCTGAGTACTCTTCTCCATGGCCATCCACTCACTCCTCGCCTCCCACACATGGAACCACTATTCTGGATTTTGTGTTAATTTTTTCCCTTGCCTATATGAAAAACTCTGACGAAAGGAAGTTTCCCAGTAAGCATTTCCACAATAACCTAGAGTATTCTTTGCTTTTCTTTTTTTTCTCAAGGAGCATTCTTATTGAACTTAAAAGCAGGGTATTGAGGGTAAGATACAAACCACAAAAGAGCCTAAAGTCTCAAAGAGGAGGGATCTTTTAGTCCGTCTTCTTCCAGGTTTCTCCTGTCTCCCTGGCACGGATCCCGAGGGTGTGTTCTGTCTGTGTAGGGGAGACCTGGTCTCTTCCAACATAGCTTGGAGGCTATAATTTTAAAAGCTTTACTTGAGTCCCTAAGAAGTGGGAAAACAGTAATTTGGGTGCATGTGTTTTAGAAATTTTTTTTAAAAAAATACAAATTATCCAGAAGGCATTGTGTGGGATTTGAAGGATTAAGCCAACTGTGACCTTTAAAAATGATTTTAACCCAAATTCCTCTTTTCCTGGTTGGTATGTTTGTGTTAGGGTCTTTAAGTTATTTCTTCAAGGTCACATAGCTTTCTTTGGTGAATTTTACACTATTCTATTACTTCTTGGTTAAAGCAAAGATTCCCAAACTTGGTTTCATGGAGCCCTTAGTGTCTGAGTAATTTTTTCACAATTCCCCTGGGCTTCAGTAGTTAGTAGTTAGGTTCAAACAACTTAGTATTTACTTAGAAGTCATTTGAAAAAATAATATACATAAACTGAGAGAAAAAATACTTTACATCGTTTAAAGTCACAATTTCTAACAGGATGTATGTGCCTGTGTACTTCTCAAACCTTGGGATCATATTGGACACCGCCACTCTCATTTCCTGTTTCACATTAATATTTCCGCAGCACTTGCCTTTTATCACAGCAACCACAGAAAACCCAGCTTTGCAAAGATGTGTTGTCATTGTTAGGAATGTAACCTGATCTGCTGTTGAATCTGCAAGCTACTTCCGGTTAGTAGGTTCAGCAGTGTCCAGACATGTTCGGTGTACTATTTCCATTGAAATTTTTGAATTTTCTACATTACCCCTTTGAATTTGCTATAGTTGCAAAACACCCACTCAGGGGTTCCAAAGTAGGAAACTTTGAAAACATCATGCTAGGTAAAATAAGCTAGTCACAGAGGGACAATATCGTATGATTCCACTTGTATTAGGTACCTAGAGTAGTCATACACAGAGAGACAGAGAGTAGAATAGTGGTTACCAGGGGCTGGGGGAAGGATAGAATAGGGAATTCATGTACTATTTTTACAACTTCTATGTGAGACTAATTTATTTTAAAATAAAGTTTTAAAAAGTTTTTTTTTTTTAAAACGAGTTCTGTTGATGGTGCCCCACTGCTGGACTGTACGAAGGCACTGAGATTAGGGTCAGCAGCAGAGAAAAGCTTAGAGGTGACATTACCTCTCTTTCCCAGCTTTTCCTCATCCTATCAAGAGGGAAGAGATGGAAGAAATAGCTATGTTCTCTCTCTTTTATAGGGAAGTGTCTGTATTATTTATTAGTGGGTTCCTGTGTAAACCTGAGGGTCAGCTATTAAATTTCCCACTAAGAGAGGAATTCTTAACCTGGGGTTCAGGGGTCGGCTACAGAAACTTTAACATCTCCCAAAATTATGTGTAAGTATTTGAGTGAATGCTCTTATGTATGTTTGAGGGGAAAGAAGTTCCATAGCTTTCATCAGATTCCCAAATGGTTCCCTAAGTCAAGAAAGGTTAGTAAGCGCTACAAGGAAATATTTACAGAGCCCTACCCAGCCCCACCCCATAATAGGCCCTTTATTTGGGTGTCTTATGCCATTTCAGTTCTCTGACAAATCTTTCCCCCAGCAGCTACGTACGAGAGGCTCTTTTTCTGCTCAGACCTTAGATAAGCCCAACCAGTTCTTTTTCCTCAGAGCCGCCAGCCATTCATCTGGATCCTGAAAACTCCAGGACCAATTCCTCAAGAGCCAAAGCACACCCCAGAATGAACATCTTGGAGTTCTGAATAGGGCACATGTGGAACTGAAGTCTCACAACTGCCACATCTCTCCACGCCCTCCTTAGGGTCCAGAAAAATATGAAATAAATAATACGTGAGGTACTCAGCTACGGAAAAACTCATGAAGATGGTACTGAATGACTGAAGTCCAGTACATTCTGCATTAGGGGAGGCAAATTTAATTTCAAGAGTGTCTTTATGTTCTATATGAATTCTAAATATAGCATACAAGCTACCTTATTTCACATCCAGTGATTTAGGTGAGCTATAGCATTTACACATTGTTAGAAAAGATGTTAAGTATCAGAATTTACTTAATAAATAGGTCTCTACTCATTCAGACTGGTTTTATTTTATTTTATTATTTTTGAGGAAAGTTCTCACTGTCACCCAGGCTAGAATGCAGTGGTACAATTTTGACTCATTGCAACCTCCGCTTCCTGGGCTCAAGCAGTCCTCCCACCTCAGCCTCCTGAGTAGCTGGGACTATAGGCACATACCACCATGCCCTGCTAATTTTTGTATTTTTGGTAGAGACAGGGTTTTCACCCCAGGCTCACACTGGTTTTAAACTCAGATGAACGGGATAGGGAAGTGGCAAAAATGGTGACCAGCAAGCTCTTCTTATACATATGATTCCTCAATATTTGCATTTATCTTAGAAATACTTCAGTAAATAATGATTTGAGTCTTTCACCAATATAAGTATATTTTAGTAAGGTAGGCTAACTACTGTGACAAACATTTCCAAATCTCAGTGGTTTAATCTAGTGAAAGGTTGTTACTAGCTCACACAAAGTTGAAATCAGTTATTCCTGTTGGGCAGCTAGCTCTCATGGGTAGCTGTCCTTCAGGTGACTCAGCGATCCAGCTTCCTTTCTCCTTGTGATGCCACCGTCTTCATGTGGTCTCCAGAGTCACTTCAAGGGGGAAAGGAGTATGCCAAAAGGAAATCGTGTTGACTGCCTTCACCAGGAGGTGAAACACATCACTTCTGCTTACATTCTATTGGCAGAACCAGTCACATGGCCCCACCTGGATTCAAGGAAGCTGGGAAATACAGTCCCTGGCTGGGCAACTATTTCTTAGCAAAAATCGTTTACTTTGGGCAAGGAATAGAACCCTTTGGTGGATGAATAGCCATCCTTTGTACAATAAGGCACTGGTCTTTTTACTGGTCAACTAAGTGTAACTGCCTTTATATAATTTGCTTCTCACTTTCTTTTGTTTTTTGAGATGGAGTCCCACTTTGTCGCCAGGCTGGAGTGCAGTCCATCTCGGCTTACTGCAACCTCCGCCTACTGGTTCAAGTGATTCTCCTGCCTCAGCCTCCCAAGTAGCTGGGACTACAGGCATGCGCCACCACACCCAGCTAATTTTTGTATTTTTAGTAGACACAGGGTTTCACCATGTTGGCCTGGATGGTCTCGATCTCTTGACCTCGGGATCCACCTGCCTCAGCCTCCCAAAGTGTTAGGATTACAGGCATGAGCCACCGCGCTCAGACTTATTTCTCACTTTCTAAACATATGTGGGTATATGTATATATATGTGTTTATATATATATATGTGTATATATATATATAAATGCACACATATAAATAAAATGTATGTCTTCGTCGTGATCATAGTGGAGGGTATGGAGGAGACTTCCATACAGGAAGCAAATGTATCATAATTACCATGTGAGCAAATAAAAGCGCCATTAAGCCATCTAGGTTCAGACATTTATTAGGGAATGAAGCATATTTAATTTACTCAGAATCATCCAACCATGTAGACAATTGTACATTTGAGAAAGATGGAGCAGAGAAAGATTAGCAAAGGACAAGAACATGCATGTCTTAATGGCTTTGTGAATGTTATCATAAGAGTTTAAAACTACTTTAAGCTGCTGAAATAGGCTAGGTATGAAACTTCTTTCCACTTCAAAAAAAGTTTTTGCCACAGAATGTGTTAGATAATCACAAAGTGTATGTGTCAGTTTTACTTATTTGCTCATAAGGGAAAGTAAAGTTGTAAAACTTGGATCTGTTTGTCTTCCTTGTTTGAAGTAAATTTGTGCCCAAGAGGGTGCACAGTATCAAATGGTAGACATTAAAGGATTACAAGATCATGTGAAAGATCCCAAGACCCGGTTAGAGTCATGGAGACACTTCAGTAATGTGCACTAACTCTAGTAATGCTTCAGCTTCATTTATCCATTACTAGTTGACATTGGGCTGTTCTCCCTAAGGAAAAGGCTCAAATAATTAAAATTTATCATCTTTTAAATCTTAATTTTTTTTTAATTTTTCCCTGAGACAGAGTCTTGTTCTGTCACCCAGGCTGGAGGGCAGTGGAGCGATCTCGGCACACTGCAAACTTTGCCTCCCCTGAACTGTTCAAGCGATTCTCATGCCTCAGCCTCCTGAGTAGCTGGGATTACAGGTGCACCACCATGCCCGGTTAATTTTTGTATTTTTAGTAGAGACAGGATTTTGCCATGTTGGCCAGGCTGGTCTCAAATTCTTGACCTCAAGTGATCTGCCTGCCTTGGCCTCCCAGAGTGCTGGGATTACAGGCATGCGCCACCACACCCAGCCTTCAATCCTAATTTAAAAATAAGGTTTCCTATTTTATAGTGCTCATGTTGGTATAGAGAAGAAAAAAATAATTTTTCCTCTACTCTTGTGAGTTCTCAGCTGGGATCCCT
The DNA here is from genome assembly GCA_963573385.1 of Cacajao melanocephalus. Classification (NCBI taxonomy): domain Eukaryota; kingdom Metazoa; phylum Chordata; class Mammalia; order Primates; family Pitheciidae; genus Cacajao; species Cacajao melanocephalus. The sequence goes on from CAUYLG010029293.1 coordinate 106,441, forward strand.
GTAACAAAACATAGATTAACAAGAGAAAAACAAATGGAAGTTTATTAACATGTATATTTCATATATACATTGGAGAAAACTCAGGGAAAGAGTAATTCGTGAAAAGATTTCTTAGAACTCTGGCTTATAAAGCATCTTCAACAAAGAACAATACCCTTTTAGAGAAGTGACAAGGCAAAGGAAAAGGACCTTGAGTCTTTAGTGATGGTGAATTGTAGGAAGGCAAATACATGGAGAACTAATGGCAGATAAAGGCTAGATAGTGCAGTTTGTCATACAGATGCCTCTAGTGCCATCTCTAGGCTGATAAGGACTTAAAGCTGTTTTCTGTGACTGACGTTTATAGTTCCTGGTGGAGAAGGGAGGTTTTTTTTTCTTTATTGATTTATGTCCTGCTTTTAGGCAAATAGGGGAAGGCAAAGAGCTTTTCTTGTATCCACTTCTTCTCAGTTGCCTTCAGCTCAAAATATTCCTTATGCCAAAGGCATATTTTGGGGTAGCATATCCTGATACATTTCATTGGAATTAAAGATGCACTAGCTGGGTGTGGTAGTGAGCACCTGTAGTCCCAGCTACTTGGGAGAGGCTGAGGTGGGAGGATCGCTTGAGCCCAGGAGTTCGATAATATGCGGTATGATCATGCCTGTGAATAGCCACCGCACTCCACCATAGGCAACATAGCAAGACCCCATCTCGGAAAAAAAAAAATGTACTAGACCAAAGGTTGGCAAATTATAGCCATGGGCCAAATCCAGCTTGATGTCTGTTTTATTCCTTTGCATGCTGTCTATAGCTGCTTTCAACTGCAATGACAGAGTTGAGTAGTTGCCACAGAGACTACATGGCCCATAAAACCTGATGTCTTTACTGTCAGCCTCCCAAGTAGCTGGGATTACAGGCATGCACCACCATGTCCAGTTAATTTTTGTGTTTTTAGTAGAGACGGGGTTTCACTATGTTGCCCAGGCTGGTCTTGAACTCCTGGGCTCAAGCAGTCTACCCACCTTGGCCTCCCAAAGTGTTGGGATTACAGGCGTGAGCCACTGTGCCTGGCCTATCAGCTTGGTTTTATACATTTGAGGGAGACATAGATACCAATCAGGCCGAGTGTGGTGGCCCATGCCTGTAGTCCCAGCACTTTGGGAGGCTAAGGCGGTCAGATCCCTTGAGCCCAGGAGTTCGAGACCAGCCTGTGCAACATGGTGAAAGCCCATCTATTAAAAAAAAAATAATTAGCCAGGCCTGGTGATGCATGTTTGTAGTCCCCATTATTCCGGAGTCTGAGGTAAGGATCACTTGAGCCTGGGAGGTTGAGATTCCAGTAAGCCAAGATTGGCACAACTGCACTGCAACAGAGTGTAAGACCCTGGGTGACAGAGCTAAACCCCGTCTCAAGAAAAAAAAAAAGACGCCAATTAATATCTGTGAGGTGTGTATTGGTTTGGTTCAAAGATTTTCTCATTGATAATTGGTTGCAAAAGTTACTATCTAAAGAACTGAAATCAATAGACAGAGTCTCTGTGTTAAGATAAGGGGTTGTGGAGACCAAAGTTCTTATTATGTAGGTGAAGTCTCATAGGTGGCCACTGTTAGAGACAATAGATGGCAAATGTTTTCTGTTTAAACCTTTAAAAAATGCTAGACTCTCAGTTGATCTCTTCAGGATATGGAGGGCCTAGAAGGGGGAAGATCTACTTATGTTAATAGAGATTCTTTGCAGAAGCAATTTTCCCCTACAGAAGATGGTTTTGCAGGGCCATTTCAAAATACGGCAAAGAAACCTATTTTGGGATAAAATATTTTAATTTTCTTCTTTTTCTGTCATGTGATGTTATACTAGAGTCAGATTGGAAATTGGTACCTTATTGCTACAAAGAATCTGTTTTGTCAGTCTTAAGATCTCTGCTTTAGTGTTAATGCTGGTCAGTTGTGCCTGAATTCCAAAAGGGAGAGGGTGTAATGAAGCACGTCTGCTTCCCCTGCCCCCATCTGTTTTTCAGGGTTCTTTGGAATCCTTGGCTCAGGCGGGGATGGGGTGATCCATTCAGTTGGTTGGGGGAGCTTAGAATCTTATTTTTGGTTTAAATGTAAGAATAATCTGGGGAATATATTAAAATTTGGGAATTCTCAGGCTCACTTCCTAGATTCTAATTCAGTAGGTCTGGGGAGGCACACATTTAACAATCACCCCAGATTCTGATGAGGTGACCTGTGGTCCACACTTTATTTTTTGAGACAGGGTCTCGCTCTATCACCCAGGCTGGAATGCAGAGGTGTGATCACAGCTCACTGCAGCCTCCACCTCTCAGATTCAAGTGATCTTCCCACTTCAGCCTCCCATCTCTGCCACCAGAGTAGCTGCAACTACAGGCGCATGCCACTATGCCTGGCTAATTTTTGTATTTTTTGTAGAAATGAGATTTTGCCATGTTGCCGAGGCTGGCACCCTTTAAATAATTTGAGCCCTGTGGCAATTTCTCTTTCGATTCCTAAAAATAATTTGTTTCATAGCTGTAGATAAGGTTCTTGTCTCAACCAGCATTGAAGTATTGCCTACTTAGTAGGAGATCTTGGAACCAAGAGGGGAATGCTTAGTGGCATTAATCATCGGTGTCTGAACAGAGCAGTAGGCTTGTCCTGTAAATCAAATCACTCACTGCCTGAGCTTATCTATAGAGACCTTTGCCACTTCACTTCCAAAGAATGATAGAAAAAGTTGTCACCGGGGTTTTAGTGAATGTGAATGGTTTATATCGGAGTTCAGTATGCCTCTTGATGCTAAGAGAGAACAAAGTAAAGTTAAAATGAGCACTGTGGCCCTGGATTAGCCATCTCTTTTTAAAATCAAGGTAAAAGTTAATAAAAGAGCTTTGATAAGAGGAAGAACCTAAGTCCAGGCACTTTAAGAACAAACACTTGTTTGATTGTTTATAATTTTCTTAATCTCCAGAATGTACTGTCCTGAGTTATGTAATATCTAATGAACGACTTGCTCACTGAAGCCTTTGTTTCCCTCCGTTTGCTATTCAGATACTTAGGAGAGAGCTGCAAATCAGTAATGAATAACAGCAAAATCCCCTGGCACCAGTTGGATTTTTATACAGAACAAAAAAAGTTAAAATTTGGAGGAAGAATCAAAAAACCTTGCATCTCCAGTACTCTATATGATTGAAGTTAGGTTGCTGCTGTGTAGAAGCACTGTTTTAAAACTGAGGTTTTGACGCCTTGAAACATTTTTCATCTTTGCTACCCTGCTGAAATAAAATCTAAAAGTTTGATTGAGTGTAAGCCAGGGTATGTTGTACTTTGAAATATAGGTAAACATTTTATCATCCATTGACAGACTTATAGCTAATTAGATATCTTCCTGTTGAGATCTACCTAGGGAAATTGATTTCAAAAACTGTTTGTTAATGGGGACTTTAGAAATTCTATTTAAGGGCTGGGCATGGTGGCTCACACCTGTAATCCCAGCACTTTGGGAGGCTGAGGCAGGCAGATTACCTGATGTCAGGAGTTTCGAGACCAGCCTGGCCAACACTGTGAAACCCCATCTCTACTAAAAATATAAAATTAGACAGGTGTGGTGGTGCACACCTGTAGTCCCAGCTACTTGGGAGGCTGAGGCAGGAGAATCGCTTGAACCTAGGAAGCGGAGGCTGCAGTGAGCCAAGATCACGTCATTGCACTCCAGCATGGATGACAAGAGTGAAACTCTATCTCAAAAAAAAAAAAAAAGAAAGAAATTCTGTTTAATACTATCAAAGGATTCCTTTACATAATGAGCTCCCCTAGTCCCAAGATATTTAATATATAGGCGTAACTCATTCTATTGCACATAGCAGTTACGTGTTTTTCACAAATTAAAGGCTGTGGCAATCCTGTGTCGAGCATCTATTGATACCATTTTTCCAACAATATGTGCTCCCTCCATGTCTCTATGTCACATTTTGGTAATTCTCACAATATTTCAGACTTTTTCATTATTATAATATTTGTTTTGGTGATCTGTGATCAGAGATCTGTTTTTGTTGTTTTGAGATGGAGTCTTGCTCTGTTGTCCAGGCTGGAGTGCAGTGGCACGATCTTGGCTTCTGCAACCTCTACCTCCCAGGTTCAAGCAATCCTCCTGCCTCAACCCCCCTAGTAGCTGGGATTACAGGCACATGCTACCATGCCTGGCCAATTTTGGTATTTGTAGTAGAGACGGGATTTTGACATGTTGGCCACGCTGGTCTCAAACTCCTGACCTCAGGTGATCCACCTGCCTCGGACTCCCAAAGTGCTGGGATTACAGGTGTGAGCCACCATGCCTGGTGATTCAGATATCTTTGATGTTATTATTGTAATCATTTTGGGACACCATGAACCGTGCCCATATGAGAAAGAGAATTTAATTAATAAGTGCTGTATGTGTTCTGGCTATTCCACTGACCGGCTGTTACCCATCTCTCTCCTTCTCTTTGGGCTCCCTACTTCCTAAGATACAGCAATATTAAAATTAGGTGAATTGGCCAAGCATGGTGGCTCATGCATGTAATCCCAGCACTTTGGGAGGCTGAGGCAGGAGGATCACCTGAGGTCAGGAGTTTGAGACCAGTCTGACCAACATGGTGAAACCCCATCTCTACTAAAAATACAAAATTAGCTAGGTGTGGTGGTGCACGTTTGTACTCCCAGCTACTTGGGAGGCTGAGGCAGGAGAATTGCTTGAACCTGGAAGGCAAAGATTGCAGTGAGCAAAAATCGTGCTCTTGCACTCCAGCCTGGGCAACAAGAGTGAAACTTCATCTCAAAAATAAAAAAAAAAAAATAATAATACAAATAAGGTGAATTAAGAATCCCACAATGGCCTCTAAGCATTCAAGTGAAGGAAAGAGTCTCACAACTTTTACTTTAAATCAAGAATTAGAATTAAGATTAGTGAGGAAGGCATTTCAAAAACCAAGATAGGATGAAAGCTAGGACTCTTGTGCCAAAGGGCTAGACAAGTTGTGAATGCAAAGGAAAAATTCTTGAAGGAAATTAAAAGTGCTACTCTAGGGCCAGGCACAGTGGCTCACTCCTATAATCGCAGCACGTTAGGAGGCTGAAGCAGGAGGACCACTTAAACCAGGAGTTCAAGACTAGCCTGGCCAACTGATATAGTTTGGCTTTGTCCTCACCCAAATCTTATCTTGATTGTAGCTCCCATAATCCCCATGTGTCGTGGGAGGGACCTGGTAGGAGGTAATTTAATCATGGGGGTGGTTACCCTCATGCTGTTCTTGTGATGGTGAGTTCTCACGAGATCTGATGGTTTTATAAGGGGCTCTTTCTCCTTTTGCTTGGCACTTTTTGCTGCTGCCATGTGAAGAAGGAAGTGTTTGCTTCCCCTTCTGCCATAATTGTAAGTTTCCTGAGGCCTTCTCAACCCTGCAGAACTGTGAGTCAATTAAACCTCTTTCCTTTATAAACTAGGGTATTTCTTTGTAGCAGCATGATAATTGACTGATAGTGAAATCATGTCTCCACAAAACATTAAAAAATTAGCAGGGCATGGTGACATATAGTTCTAGCTACTTGGGAAGGCTGAGATGGGAAGATCGCTTAAGCCTAGGAGGTTGAGGCTGCAGTGAGCTATGATTGTGCCACTGTATTTCAGCTTAGGTGACAGAGTGAGATGCTATCTCAAAAAAAAAGAGGAGAGATCCAAGATGTCCGGTTAGCAGCAGCTCAGGATTGTAGCTCCCAGTGAAAGCGCAGAGAGCGAGTGGATGCCGCACTTTCAGATGAATTTTTGTTGCCTACAGACCGGGAGATTCCCGGCGGAGGAGCCACACGGGTCACCAGCGCGACTCTTTTGACCAGTGCAGCTGTTTTGCCAGTGCCCCAGCGTGGCGCTTCTCGGTGCGGAGTATATGGGACGGGGTGCCCTTAGAGTCGGACTCGGCTAGTCCCATCCCCACAAGGAGAACAGCAATTGGAAGCGCTGAGGACTGAGAGTTTCACAGTAAGCACAGCCGAACCGGGAAGGTCCCGCTCTGTGGGGAAGGGACGTCTGCCAAAGGAAAACTAAGAAACAGAAAAAACTTAATCACCGGCGGAGAGAGATCCAAGATGGCCATTTAGCAGCAGCTCAGGATTGTAGCTCCCAGTGAAAGCGCAGAGAGCGACTGAACGCCGCAATTTCAGACGAATTTTTGTTGCCCACAAACTGGGAGATACCGAGTGGAGGAGCCACACGAGTCGCCAGCGCAACTCTTTTGGCCGGCGCGACTGTTTTGCCGGTGCCCTGGCACGGCGCTTCTCAGTGTGGAGTATACAGACTGGGTGCCCTTTGAGTCGGGCTACGCTGGTCCCATCCCCACAAGGAGAACAGCAATTGGAAGCGCTGAGGACTGAGAGTTTCACAGTAAGCACAGCTGAACCCAGGAAGGCCTAGCTCTGTGGGGAACGGGCGTTAGCCGAAGGAAAACTAAGAAACAGAAAAAGCTTTATCACCAACAAGCCGGACGTCCACTCAGACCCAGTCTGAAAGTTGGCAATTACAAAGACGACAGGTGGATAAATCCACAAAAATGGGAAGAAACCAGTGCAAAAAGGCTGAGAACACCCGAAATCAGAATGCCTCTCCTCCTACAGGGGATCGCAGCTCCTCATCAGCAAGAGAA
>CAUYLG010029294.1:0-16084 GCA_963573385.1 Cacajao melanocephalus
CAGAACCAAAGACAAAAACCACATGATTATCTCAATTGATGCAGAGAAGGCCTTTGACAAAATTCAACAGCACTTTATGCTAAAAACCCTCAATAAACTAGGTATTGATGGAATGTATCTCAAAATAATAAAAGCTATTTACGACAAACCAACACCGAATATCATACTTAATGGGCAAAAACTGGAAGCATTCCCTTTGAAATCTGGCACTAGAAAAGGATAACCTCTCTCACCACTCCTATTCAATATAGTATTGGAAGCTCTAGCCAGAGCAATCAGGCAAGAAAAAGAAATAAAGGGTATTGAAATAGGAAAGGAGGAAGTCAAATTGTCTCTATTTACAGACGACATCATTGTATATTTAGAAGACCCCATTGTCTCAGCCCAAAATCTCTGGAAACTGATAAGCAACTTCAGCAAAGTCTCAGGACACAAAATCAATGTGCAAAAATCACAAGCATTCCTATACACCAATAACAGACTTAAAGAGAGTCAAATCATGAGTGAACTCCCATTCACAACTGCTACAAAGAGAATAAAATACCTAGGAATACAACTAACAAGGAACGTAAAGGACCTCTTCAAGAAGAACTATAAACCACTGCTCAACGAAATAAGAGAGGACACAAACAGATGGAAAAACATTCCACATTCATGGTTAGGAAGAATCAATATCATGAAAATGGCCATACTGCCCAAAGTAATTTACAGATTCAATGATGTCCCCATCAAGATACCAATGACATTCTTCACAGAACTGGAAAAAACCACCTTAAAATTCATATGGAACCAAAAGAGAGCCCACATAGCCAAGTCAATTCTAAGCAAAAAGAGCACCGCTAGAGGCATCACACTACCTGATTTCAAACTATACTACAAGGCTACAGTAATCAAAACAGCGTGGTACTGGTAACAAAACAGAGATACAGACTAATGGAACAGAACAGAGGCCTCAGAGGCAACACCACACATCTACAACCATCTGATCTTTGACAAACCTGACAAAAACAAGCAATGGGGAAAGGAGTCCCTGTTTAATACTAGCCATGTGCAGAAAGAAGAAACTGGACCCCTTCCTGACACCTTACACTAAAATTAACTCCAGATGGATTAAAGACTTAAACATAAGACCTAACACAATAAAAACCCTAGAAGAAAACCTAGGCAAAACCATTCAGGACATAGGCATAGGCAAGGAGTTCATGACCAAAACACCAAAAGCATTGGCAACAAAAACCAAAATAGACAAATGGGACCTAATCAAACTCCACAGCTACTGCACAGCAAAAGAAATACTCATCAGAGTGAATCGGCAACCAACAGAGTGGGAAAAAATTTTTGCAATCTACCCATCTGACAAAGGGCTAATATCCAGAATCTACAAAGAACTAAAACAGATTTACAAGAAAAAACAAACAAGCCCATTCAAAAGTGGGCAAAGGATATGAACAGATACTTTACAAAAGATGACACACATGAGGCCAACAAACATATGAAAAAATGCTCATCATCACTGGTCATTAGAGAAATGCAAATCAAAACCACATTGAGATACCATCTCACGCCAATTAGAATGGTGATCATTAAAAAATCTGGAGACAAGAGATGCTGGAGAGGATGTGGAGAAATAGGAACACTTTTACACTGTTGGTGGGAGTGTAAATTACTTCAACCATTGTGGAAGACAGTGTGGCCCTTCCTCAAGGCCCTAGAAATAGAAATTCCATTTGACCCAGCAATCCCATTACCGGGTTTATATCCAGAGGATTATAAATCGTTCTACTATAAGGACGCATGCACACGAATGTTCATTGCAGCACAGTTTACAATAGCAAAGACCTGGAACCAACCCAAATGCCCATCGATGAAAGACTGGACAGGGAAAATGTGGCACATATACACCATGGAATATTATGCAGCCATAAAAAACGATGAGTTCGTGTCCTTTGCAGGGACATAGATGAACCTGGAAACCATCATTCTCAGCAAACTGACACAAGAACAGAAAATCAAACACCGCATGTTCTCACTCAGAGGTGGGTGTTGAACAATGAGAACACATGGACACAGGGAGGGGAGCATCACACACTGGGGTCTGTCGGGGGAAATAGGGGAGGGACAGTGGGGGATCGGGAGTTGGGGAGAGAGAGCATGGGGAGAAATGCCAGATATAGGTGATGGGCAGGAAGACAGCAAATCACACTGCTGTGTGTATACCTATGCAACAATCTTGCATGTTCTTCACATGTACCCCAAAACCTAAAATGCAATAAAAAAAGAAAGACAAACTAAGAATAATGATTAAAAAAAAAAAAAAAAGAATAGCTACACCATGATACCAAATTGAAAGGAAGCAAAATGGGTGCGTACTAAAATTAAAGAACTTTGAAAAAAATGAAAATACTACTTAGTGTCTATGGGATATATTTAAAGTGAAGATCAGTGGAAAATTCATAGCCTTAAGCACTTATATCAGTAATAATGAAAGAAAAAATATATACTCATTAAATTCCAAACTCCAAATGCTAAGATAGAGTAGAACAAAATGACCAGAATGAAACATAAGGAAAGAAATAATGAGCAAAAAGAAAAAGTAGTAAGGTTGGGAATAGAAAAAAATAACTAAATAAAAATCAGTGTTTCAGGGGAAAATAACAAAATTGACACACCACTGACTAACATAACCAAGGGAAAGAAGAAAAAGCACAAATATACAAAATATGAAATGACAAGAGGGAGATAACTATTGAAATACAAGACATTCAAAATATGACAGAGTATCTGGAAGAGAGATCTCAGTGCAATAAATTTGAAAAACATACAAAATGAATAATTTCTTAGAAAACGATACTTTACCAAAATTGGCCCCATTACAGAAAGAAAGCATAAACAGGTAAATTCTCAGAGCAGAAATAGAGAAACTTATCAAGAAAGTATCCCACACAAAAAGGCCTAGTTGATTTTATAGGGGACTTGTCAAAGAATTGATTGTCTCAGTGCTACATACATTCTATCACAGCCTAGAAAATGAAAGAAAACTCCAAACAATTCTTCTGAAGCAAGTGTAATATACATACTTAAACCTGATAAAGACAGTACAAAAAAAGAATATTTCTGATAGCACATATGATTATTGATGAAAATGTACTAAATAAAATATTAGCAAAAATAATCCCGTATCACATTAAGATACATCAAAATCTAGTAGGATTTTTTTGAGGAATACAAGGTTGGTTCAATAGTAGGAAATCTGTAAATATAATATACTATATTAATAGGACTAAGGAAAATCATAATTGCCTTCACAGATACTGAAAAACTTAGCAAAACCTAATACCTATTCCTGATGAAAACAGAATAAAAGGGGAAAAGTGGGAATTTATGGATACTTTCTAAATATGAAAAGGATATATACTTTATTCCTGAATGCAGAATCTTTCTTAATGAAGAAATGCTCCAGGAATTTCCATAAGGATCACAAACAAAGCAAGAATATCTACTATTTCCACTACAATATAATATTCTAAAGAAGATATTAGGTAATATAGTTATATTTAAGAAATCAATTAGAGGTTTAGGAATTGGAAAAGAAGTAAAACTATTTACAGATGGGATGTGATACTTATCTGGAAAGCTCTAGAGAAATAAAGGTATAATTAACTCAAAGAATAAAATAATTCAGGAAGGTAAAAATTTACATACAGAAATAATAGCCTTCAAATATACAAGCAAAAAACAGAGGATGTAATAGAAAAAAAAACATTCACAGAAGCACAAAAGAAGATAAATGCTTAAGAATAAATTTCAGCAAGACATATGCAAAACCTATATGAGAAAAACAACACTTCTGAGAGACACCAAAGTAGACTACAGTGCTCTTGGATGGGATGATGCAACATCACAGATTAATTTATAAATTTAACACAGTCTCAATAGAAATATCAAAAAGTTTTTATCTGGAGCTAGACAAGCTGATAGTAAGGTTCACATGAAAAACTAAATATGTAAGAATAGTCAGGGTCTCAGATGGGCGCGATGGCTCATGCCTGTAATCTCAGCACTTTGGGAGGCTGAGATGGGCAGATCACCTGAGGTAGGGAGTTTGAGACCAGTTTGGGCAACATGGTGAAACTCTGTCTCCACTAAAAATACAAAAATTAGCCAGAAGTGGTGGTGTGTGCCTGTAATACCAGCTACTGGGGAGGCAGAGGCTGCCATGAGCTAAGATCGTACCACTGCACTCCAGCCTGGGTGACTGAGCAAGACTCTGTCTCAAAAAAAAAAAAGAATAGTCAGGGAAACACTACTGAAACACTGAAAAAGAAAAGCTACGATGGAGACTAGCTCTACAGATAATAAAACACAATAAAGCTGCTATAATTAATGTGATGGTAATTAAATGGACAGATAGAACAGAAAGTTAATAGATCCAAGTGAATAGGGAGCTTTCGTGTATGGTAAAAGGTGGCATGTAAAATTGCTGATGTGAAGATAAGCTTTTTTTTTTTTTTGAGACGGAGTCTTGCTCTGTTGCCCAGGCTGGAGGGCAGTGGTGCAATCTTGGCTCACTGCAACCTCTGCCTCCCAGGTTCAAGCGATTCAACTGTCTCAGCCTCCCGAGTAGCAGGGATTATAGGCACCCACCACCATGCCCAGCTAATTTTTGTATTTTTAGTAGAGATGGGGTTTCACCAACTTGGCCAGGCTGGTCTCAAATTCGTGACCTCAAGTGATCCACCTGCCTCAGCCTCCCAAAGTGCTAGGATTACAGACATGAGCCACTGTCCCTGGCCTAACATAAACTTTTTAATCAGTGATTTTGGAACAGGTGGATTGCCATTTAGAAAGAGATAAAATTAGATTCATATCTTAGTCTATACAAAATAAACTCTATATAGGTCTGACTTTCAGAACCATGTTGATGTTTCATATACTCTAAAGGGGAAAAAAGTATGGGTTAAAAAAAATCCTAAAATGCAAAACAAACAACAAAAACCTGTTTTTTTTTTTTTTTTTTTTTTTTACACTTTAAGTTCTGGGGTGCATGTGCAGATCTTGCAGGATTGTAGCATAGGTACACACATGCCATGGTGGTTTACTGTCTCCATCCCCCCATCACCTACATCAGGCATTTCTCCCAATGTTATCCATTCCCAACCTCACCATTCCCTGCTGTCCCTCCCCTAGCCCCCCACCCCCCAACAGACCCCAGTGTGTGATGTTCCCTTCCCTGTGCCCATGTGTTCTTATTGTTCAACACCCGCCTATGAGTGAGAACATGTGGTGTTTGGTTTTCTGTTCTTGTGTCAGTTTGCTGAGAACGATGGTTTCCAGATGTCCCTACAAAGGACATGAACTCATCGTTTTTTATGGCTGCATAGTATTCCATGGTGTATATGTGCCACATTTCCTTTGTCCAGTCTACCACTGATGGGCATTTGGGTTGGTTCCAGGTCTTTGCTACTGTAAACAGTGCCACAGTGAATATATGTGTGCATGTGTCTTTATAATTGAATGACTTATAATCCTTTGGGTATATACCCAGTAATGGGATTGCTGAGTCAAATGGAATTTCTATTTCTAGATCCTTGAGGAATTGCCACACTGTCTTCCACAATGGTTGAAGCAATTTACACTCCCATCAACAGTGTAAAAGTGTTCCTATTTCTCCACTTCCTCTCCAGTATCTGTTGTCTCCAGATTTTTTAATGATCGCCATTCTAACTGGCATGAGATGGTATCTCAATGTGGTTTTGATTTGCATTTCTCTGATGACCAGTGATGATGAGCATTTTTTCATATGTTTGTTGGCCTCATATATCTCTTCCTTTGAAAAGTGTCTGTTCATATCTTTTGCCCACTTTTGAATGGGTTTGTTTTTTTCTTGTAAATCTGCTTTAGTTCTTGTAGATTCTGGATATTTAGCCCTTTGTCAGATGGGTAGATTGCAAAAATTTTCAAATGAATTATATAACCACACTGAAGTGGTCAGAGGGGAAAAAGACTGAATCCAAGTAACTATTTTGAGTATGTAGTCTTAGGCATATGTCCAAATTCATCAAAATGTATACATTAAATATGTGCAATTCTGCATGTTAATTACACCTCAATAAAGCTTAATAAAAAGAACCGTCAACAAATTTTGATTTCTAGTTAGTAGGTTTTTCTTTCATGGTGATATAGATTAGCAATCCTGAAACTACTTTCTGTATATTCTAGGGCTAAGTAACAAGTAAACATTGTGGCTAGCAGAAGCAAGGCATCTTTCTTTTTAAGGAAAAAGTTGCAAATATGGAAAAAGAGAATGCTAGAATGAACCGAAATAGAATTGGAGTTATCAGGTTGAACTCAGAGGTAAACTGGAGAAAGTTTCCAAGCTGAAGCACAGGGAGGAGAACTCCCAGGTAGAGTTTGGCAGATGCCGAGTTGAAGAAATAAGCTGAGACTCTGGGAAGGCTAAGACAGCTTGTGTTTGCAAGGTAAAGTACTATGGAGGAAAGAACTGCATACGAAGAGAACTCTAGAGATCTTAAAATGATACCAGATGTAAACAAAGAAACTAAGAGCATTAGAAATGGTTAACCATATAGTTAAATACAAAGACTTTTCTTATTTAAATTTCTTGAAAAGATAATAAACTATTTAAAGTAAAGCTTATAACATACATGCAAGTAAAATGTGTGATCACAATGGCACAAAGACCAGGAGGGGAGAAATGAAAGTATGACGTTGCAAGATTCTTATGTGTGAACTAGTAAAATATCATTTGAAGACAGACTGTGATATGTAACAAAGGTATGCTATAAACTAGTGGTATATCAAAAAATTACACAGGTAATTTTTCCCTGCAGGAAACATTTGGCTAAGTCTGGAGACGTTTCTGATTATGACAATTGGCTATTGGCACCTAGTAGCTGGAGGTCAGGGATACTGCTAAACATTCAACAATGCACAGAATGGCACCCCCCATTCCCGCCCCCCAACTATGTGACCCAAAATGTCAATAGTGACAATGTTGACAGACCCTGTGAAAAACCCTAAAGCAATCACCAAAATAACAAAAGACTGCAGCTAATTAGTCTATAAAGGAGATAAACATTTGACAAAATACAACATCTATTTTTGTTGAAAACATATTCTTACCAATCTAGGAATAGAAGAAACTTCCTCAAACTGATTAAGGGAATCTAAGAAAAATCTTCAGGTAACATCATACTTAATGGTGAAAGAGTAAATAACTTCTCCAAAGATTAGGAACAAAGTTACCATGACCACTCTTACCAGCTGTATTCAACAGTTTATTACAGGTTCTAACAATGCAATAAGGCAAGAAAAATAAACAGAAGGCACCCACATTGGAAAGAAAGAAGTGAAACCACCTTTATTCACAGATGACATAACCACCTGTAGATAATCCAATGGGCCCTTCAAAAAGCTGTTAAAATTAATTGAATTTAGCAAGGTTGTAGGATATAAACTCAATATACAAAAATGAATTATATTTTTATATAGTGTCAGTAAACAATAGGAAATTGAAATTAATACAATCATATTTATAATAACATAAACACATGAAATGTAAAGGGATAAATATGACAAAAGATATGGAAGATCTGTATATTGAAAACTAAAAATGATTACTGAGATAATTAAAGATCTAAATAAATAGAGAGATATACCATGTCCACACTTTGGAAGACTCAATATTATTAAGATGTTAGTTCTCCCCAAAATGAATCTATAGATTCAACATAATCCCAATTAAAATCCTAGCAGGCAGTAGTGGGAAACAGTCTATCAGTTTCTTAAAAAAATCAAACACATATCTACCGTATGTTCAGCCAGTATCATCCTAGGTATTTCCCCAAGGAAAGAAAAGGCATATATCCATACCAAAACCAATATGCAAATGTTCTAAGCAGCTTTATTTGCAATAGACAAAAACTATAAATAACTCAAATATCCATCAACAGGTGAATGGATAAACATATTGTGGTAATATGTACACAATTTAATATTACTCTGTAATAAAAGGGGCAAACTATTGATACATGCTACAACATGGCTGAATCTCAGAATAATTATAGTGTATGAAAGGAGACAGACAAAAAAGTACATACTCTATGATTCCATATGTAAAAATTTCTAGAAAACGAAGACCAATCTCTAGTAAGAGTAGACCAGGGTTTTCTGTAGTTGGAGAAGTGATAGGGTATGATGGAAGGGAAGAATTACAAAGAGGCACAAGGTAATGTTTGGGGGTGACAGAAATTTTCATTATCTGGATTATAGCAGTGGTTTCACAGGTGTATAAATATCAAAACTTATTGATAAATTGTATATTTTAAACATGTGCAATTTATCATATGTTAATTGTACCTCAATAAAGCTATTTAAAAAAAAAAGGAACCAAGGCTCCTTGGAGAAATAATGAATCCAGGCTGAGTAGAGGAAAAAATGAGACAAACCTGGAACATCTACTTGTGCTAGAAAATCAGGTAGTACTCAAAGAAAGATGGGAGTAGGTCAAAAGAACACGGGAAAAACTTCCACTAGCCAATTCTGAAATGATGGGTGCCTCAAAATAACTAATGATAGTAATGGATTAAAACCCATTGAATAAAATAAGAATCCAGGTGTCCACATTAATATAAATAAATAAATGAACAAATAATCAGAAGAGAAAACTCTTTCTTAAAGTAGAATACCAACTAGTAAATGTTGAAGGAATGATGGAATTAGAACACTGCCATGTGACAAACATCTTAGTAATAAGAAATTCAGGAAATACTAATTGATGAACGCTAAAACTCCCTACAAGATACAGTCATCCCTTCGTATCTGTGGGAGATTGGTTCCAGGACCTCCCACAGACACCAAATGATGTTCAAGTCCCTGATATAAAAGGGTGCAATATTTGCATATAACCTCATCCTCCTGTATACTTTAAATTCTCTCTAAATTACTTAGCATCTCTAGATTATTTACAATACCTCATACATGCTGGGTGCACCGGCTCATGCCTGTAGTCCCAGAACTTTGGGAGGCTGAGATGGGCAGATCACTTCAGCCCAGGAGTTCGAGACCAGCCTAGGCAACATGGTAATACCCCACCTCTACAAAAAATACACACACAAAAAAAATAGCCAGGTATGGTGGCACATGCCTGTACTCCCAGCTGCTTGGGAGGCTGACAAGGGAGGATCACTTGAGCCCTGGAGGTCAAGGCTGCTGTAAGCCGTGATCACATCACTGCACTCTAGCCTGGGTGACAAAGCAAGACCCTGTCTCAAAAAAAAATTATTATTATACTGTATTGTGTAGGGAATAATGAATTTTAAAAAAGTCTCTACATGTTCAGCATTTATGCAGTTTTTTTCCCAAATATTTTTAATCCAGGGTTGGTTGAATCAATGGACACAGAATCCATGAATATGGAGGGCCAACTGTTTATTAATATCAAAGAGAATAATTAACTTTACAGTGGAAAAACCTATCAGGCACGTTATCAAAGTTAAAATCACCAGTAATGGAACAAATTGACATCATGTGCCTCCTTATTCAAATCACCAAAAGAACCAACATAACTTCAGTGGCGTTCTTGCCGAAAGTACATAATCTACACCTAATCATGATAAAACACGAAGAAATCCAAAATGAAGGACATTTTTCAAAATAACGGCCTTTAATAGTCTTCAAAACTGTTTAGGTCACAAAAGACATAGGAGCTGTTTCAAATCATAGGAGACTAAATAGCCAAGACAATCACATGCAATATGTGAACCTGGAATAAAGGTTTTTTTCTTCTGTTATAAGGATGTAATTAGAAAAATTGGTGATAACATTTGAATACTATCTATGGATTAGATAATAATGCTGTATGGATTTTAATTTCCTGATACTGACAATTATATTCTGGTTATTTAAGAAATGCCTAAGGAAATGCCTATTGAAGAGGCATCATGTGTGCAACTTACTCTCAAATGGTACAGGAAAAAAAATCCATACTATAAAGAGAAAAAATGACAATAGAAATGTGACAAAATACTGACATTTGGGAAATCTGGGTGAGGCATACAGGAATCCTTAATACTATTCTTACAACTTTACTGTAAATCTAATATTATTTCAAAACAGAATATTTAAAAAAATAAGTAATAACTTTAAAAATTGATTTAGTAAGACAATTCCTAAAACAGAAAAATCACAACAGAAAACTCAATCAGTGCAAGTGACAGGAAAGGGAAAAAATTTAAAAGCATAGCAAACAGAAACCGAAAAAGATAATGGCAGAAATATTGCCACATATATCAGCAATGGTAATAAAATGAATGTATGATGTTCACCTATTAAGAGACAAATGTTCTGATTGTTTAAAACCAAAACACTCAAGATCTTGCTCTATTTCATAAGAGGCATACCTAAAACAAAATAACTGAAGAAGGTCAAAAATAAAAGAATGGAACAAGTTTTAACAGGCAAACAAATGCTAACAAGAACTATAATACACAACAGGCAGTGGCAGAGATTGCTGGCTGCCTATTCCAAATGTGCATTCTCACCTTTCTCCTTGATAACAGAATGTCCATGTTTAGCAAAGACAGAGCTACCTGAAGAAAAAGACTAGATTTCCTAGTCTCCTTGGTAGCTTAGGTATGGCCACTTGACTGAGTTCTGCCAGTGAGATGGAAGTGGAATTGCTTTCTGGGACTTCTGGGAAGGTCACTTATTGGAAGTCAGTTGAGCTGGGGGACAGGCCCCTTTTTGCCTTCCTACCTTTCCTCTTCCTTCTGGCCCTCAATGGAGATGTGCTTGCTGGAGCTCCAGAAGTCTCGTGGACCATGAAGGGACCTTAGGATGGAAACCATATACCAAGATGGTGAAGCAGAAGAGAGGAACCTGGGTCCCTGATGACACTGCAGAGCCCAGAGATCAATCTTCAGACTTCTTTTACACCCCCCCAAAAAATGTTTCTTGTTTAAACTAATTTTACTTCTAATTTAAATTTTTTTCTAATATATACTGCTGAATCTAATCCTGACCAGAACAATAATATTCTTAGAATTCAAGGCATAAATAAAAAATAAATAGGATAAAGAGGACTATTTCATACTGTATGAAGGAAAAACAGCAGAGAAGTTTGATAGTTATGACCTGTCAACACTCTGCACTAAAAAAAAAAAAAAAAAAAAAAAACAGCTTCAAAGGACACTAAAATATGAAAGTAGACAAATTTAGCTGTGATAAGTTTATACACATCACTCTCAGATATCGATAATCAAAACCACAATGAAGGACATAAGGATTGGTATAACACAACTTAAGATTATTCTAACAGGGATATAAGGAACCGGTATCCAAGAGAAAATATTTCCAACCCAAATGAAAAAGCTGTGAAAATTGACTATGTTTTAAGTCACGGATCAGCAAACTCTTGAAGTAAAGACCAGATAGTAAATATTTTAAGCTGTGTGGGCCACAGGGTCTCTATTACAACACTCAGCTCTACAATCATAGCTGGAAAGGAGTCATAGACAATATGTAAATAAATGGATGTAGCTATGTTCCAATAAAACTTGATTTACAAATATAGGCCCCAGGCCAACCTGGCCTACAGGCATAGTTTGTGGACCCCTGTTCTAGGTAACAAAGGAAATATTGTAAAAATCCATAAGGCTGATATGACACAGGCCACAATCAGTTACCATAATGTAGTGTTAAAACTTAACATACTAGTCCCTCCCTCAAATCTAAACAACAGGAAATTTCAAAATTTAAAATTTTTAAATGCACTTCTAAATAACCCTTGGGTTGAAGAGAAATAAAAATGGCAAGTACAAATGATTTGTAAGTAAACAAACAAAAGACATCGGTACTACTGTACTATATATACATCAAAACCTGTGGGGCCAAAGTGAAGAGGAAAATGTATGACCTCAAATGTATTTATTAGAAAACCAGCAAGACGGAAAATAAAAGTGGTTTTCACCTCAAGAATTTAGAACAATACAACAATAAAACACAAATAGAAGAAATTAATAAAGAGAGAAATGCAGAAAATTTTTTTAAAAGGCTAAGAAACTGAGTTGTAAATAATGCTGCTATGAACATGGTTGCACAACTATCTCTTTGAGACCCTGCTTTCAATTCATTTGGGTATATACCAAAAAGTGGAACTGCTGAAGCATGTGGTAATTATATTCTTGATTTCTTGAGAAACTACCATACCATTTTCCACAGTGGCTGTACCATTTTACATTCCTATCAACAGGGTACAAGGGTTCCAATTTCTACACGTCTTTGCCAACACTTGCTATTTTCTGTTTTTTTAATAGTAGCCATATTAATGGGTGTGAGGTGGTATCTCACTGTAGTTTTGATTTGTATTTCCCTAATGGTTAATGATATTTACATCTTTTCATGAGTTTATTAGCCATTTGTATATCATCACTGGAGGAATGTCAGTTCTTTTGCCCATTTTTCCCCTAGCTTTATTGAGGTATAATATACAGATAATATATTTAAGGTGTACAGTTTTATATTTTGACACACACATATGCTGTGAAGTGATTACTACAATTAAACACATTAATCAACACATGAATTTACCATTTTGCGTAAGTAGTGAGAAAATTTAAAATCTACTCTTACCAAATTTAAAGTATATAATATTATATTATATAATAATACAAATAATTCAAGTACACTGTATTGTTAAGTATAGTTACCATGCTGTAAATTAAATCCAGAATATATTCATTTTATAACTGAAAGTTTGTACCCTTTGACCAAAATTCCATTTCCCCACCCCAGCAACTACCTATTTCGTCTCTATGAGTTTTATTTCTTTAGATTCCACATATAAGTGAGATCATACAGTATCTGTCTTTCCGTGTCTGGCTTATTTCACTTCGTATAATGCTCTGTAGGTCCATACCTGTTGTTGCAAATGGCAAGATTTCATATTTTAATGCTGAATAATATTCCACTGTGCATCTATCTATCTGTCTGTCTATCTATCTATCACATTTTCTTTATCCAGTCATCCATCAATGGACATTTAGGTTGTTTCTACATCTTGGCTATTGTGAATGATAGTGCAATCAACATGGGAATTCACCATCTTTTTGAGATACTGATTTCAATTTTATTAGATATATTCCTGGAAATGCGATTGCTAAATCATATGGTAGTTCTATTTTTGGTTTTTTGAGGAATCTCCACACTGTTTTCTATCTTTAACTTTTTGATAACAGCCATCCTATAGGGTATGATGTGATGACTTATGGTTTTGATTTGCATTACTCAGATTAGTGATGTTGAGTATCTTTGCATGTACTTATTAGCCATTTATATGTCTTCTTTGGAAAAATGTCTATTCAGGCTCTTTGCCCATTCATAAATCATATTATTTGCATTTTTTCTGCTATTGACCTGTATGAGCTCCTTATATATTTTGGATATCAGCCCCCTTATCAAATATATAGGTTGCAAATATTTTCTCCCATTCTGTAGGTTGCCTTCTCATTTTGTTCAGTTTTCTTTGCTGTACAGACTTTATATATAAAAACATAAATATATATATGTATTTTATTGCACTTTCCGTTGTAGGGTATATGTGCAGAACATGCAGGATTGTTGCATAGGTACATACATGGCAAAGTGGTTTGCCGCCTCCATCACCCTGTCACTTATATCTGGGATTTCTCCCCATGTTATTTCTCCCCAACCTCCCTACCCCTCACTGTCCCTCCCCTATTGCCTCTCAACAAACCCCAGTGTGTCATGCTCCCCTCCCTGTGTCCATTAGTTCTCATTGTTCAACACCCACCTATGAGTGAGAACATGCAGTGTTTGAGTTCCTGTTCTTGTGTCAATTTGCTGAGAATGATGGTTTCCAGATTCATCCATGTCCCTACAAAGGACATGAACTCATCATTTTTTATGGCTGCACAGTATTGCATGGGGTATATGCACCACATTTTCTTTGTCCAGTCTATCATCGATGGGCATTTGGGTTGGTTCCAGGTCTTTGCTATTGTAAACAGCACCACAATGAACATACGTGAGCATGTGTCTTTATAACAGAATGATTTACAATCCTTTGGATATATACCCAGTAATGGGATTGCTGGGTCAAATGGAATTTCTATTTCTAGGTCCTTGAGGAAGCACCACACTGTCTTCCACAATGGGAAGTAATTTACACTCCCATCAACAGTGTAAAAGTGTTCCTATTTCTCCACATCCTCTCCAGTATCTGTTGTCTCCAGATTTTTTAATGATTGCCATTCTAACTGGTGTGAGATGGTATCTCAATGTGGTTTTGATTTGCATTTCTCTAATGACCAGTGCAGACTTTTTAGTCTGATGTAGTCCCATCTGTTTATTTTTTACCTTTGTTGCCTGTGCCTTTGGAGTTGTATTCATAAAATCTTTGGCAAGACCAATGTCAAGGAGTTTTTCTTCCACTTTCCACTAATAGTTTTATACTTTTAGGTCTTATGTTTAAGTCTTCAATTCATTTTAAGCTGATTTTTGTATATATGTGAGATAAGGATCCACTTTCATTCTTTCACATGGGGATATCCTGTTTCCCCAACACCATTTATTGAAGAGACTATTCTTTCCCCATTGAATATTCCTGGCATCTTTGTTGAAGGTTAGTTAATTGCATAAGCGTGGCTTTATTTCTGGGCTCTTTATTGTCCCATTAGTCTATCTGTCTTTTGTTTTGTTTTGTTTTTTTAATTGTAATTTAGATTCTGGGGTACATGTGCAGATCATGCAGAATTGTTGCATACGTACATACATGGCAAGGTGGTTTGCTGCCTTCCTCCCCCGATCACCTATATCTGGTATTTCTCCCCACGTTATCCCTCCCCATCCCCCACTGTCCCTCCCCTAGTCCCCCCTAACTGACCGCAGTGTGTGACGCTCCCCTCCCTGTCTCCACATGTTCCAATTGTTCAACACCCGCCTATGAGTGAGAACATGCAGTGTTTGATTTTCCGTTCTTGTGTCAGTTTGCGGAGAATGATAGTTTCCAGATTCATCCATGTCCCTATGAAGGACACGAACTCATCAGTTTTTATGGCTGCATAGTATTCCGTGGTGTATATGTGCCACATTTTCTTTATCCAGTCTACTATTGATGGGCATTTGGGTTGGTTGCAGGTCTTTGCTATTGTAAACAGTGCTGCAATGAACATACGTGTGCATGTGTCTTTATAATAGACCTATTTATAATTCTTTGGTATATACCCAGTAATGGCATTGCTGGGTCAAATGGTATTTCTATTTCTAGGTCCTTGAGGAATCCCCACACTGTCTTCCACAATGGTTGAAGTAATTTACACTCCCACCAACAGTGTAAAAGTGTTCCTATTTCTCCACATCCTCTCCAGCATCTGTTGTCTCAAGATTTTTTAATGATCACCATTCTAACTGGTGTGAGATGGTATCTCAATGTAGTTTTGATTTGCATTTCTCTAATGGCCAGTGATGATGAGCATTTTTTCATATGTTTGTTGGCCTCATAGATGTCTTCTTTTGAAAAGTGCCAGTTCATATCCTTCACCCACTTTTGAATGGGCTTGTTTTTTTCTTGCAATGGGGAAAGGATTCCCTATTTAATAAATGGTGTTGGGAAAACTGGCTAGCCATGTGCAGAAAGAAGAAACTAGACCCCTTCCTGACACCTTACACTAAAATTAACTCCAGATGGATTAACATCTAAACATAAGACCGAAGACCATAAAAACCCAAGAAGAAAACCTAGGCAAAACGATTCAGGACATAGGCATAGGCAAAGACTTCATGGCTGAAACACCAAAAGCAATGGCAACAAAAGCCGAAATAGACAAATGGCATCTAATTAAACTCCAGAGCTTCTGTGCAGCAAAGGAAACAATCATTAGAGTGAACTGGCAACCAACAAAACGGGAAAAAATGTTTGTAATCTACCCATCTGACAAAGGGCTAATATCCAGAATCTACAAAGAACTAAAACAGATTTACAAGAAAAAAACAAACAAATCCATTCAAAAGTAGGCGAAAGACATGAACAGACACTTTTCAAAAG